>JAANYP010002494.1:178869-249908 GCA_020465985.1 Centrapalus pauciflorus
ACCATAGAACCAATCTAAACCATTAGATTATAATATAACACTAGGGATACGATGGTAATTATACAATTAACATTGAATTAATAGCAGCCTACCAAGTTTGACTGTCCACTTTGACTTTTTTTTTTTACTCTTTTAATATATAATGGACATGCAGTGTTGCATCGACGTTAAATATACGATATCAAAGTGTTCATTCGACATCGAATGATCGTATGGGTAAAAAATTTTTACGAAAAATAAACACGTAAATTTTTTTTCAAAAAAATATATTCATGACCGTTCTCGTTAAATCCACCAACTTTGACTACTAATTTTGACTATTATTTATCTCTGTTAATAATGAACGTATATGCAGTGTTGCGTCGACGTTGAATATACGGTATCAAAGTGTTCATTCGATATCGAATGATCTCATGATCTCACCATGATATATTGCATCGTGGTCTGGGTAAAAAATTTTTTACGAAAAATAAAAAAATATATATCATAACCGTTCTCGTTAAATCCACCAACTTTGACTGCTAATTGTGACTATTATTTTGGCTCTGTTAGTAATGAACGTATATGCGATGTTGCATTGACGTTAAATATACGATATCAAAGTGTTCATTCGATATCGAATGATCTCATGATCTCACCATGATATATTGCATCGTGGTCTGGGTAAAATTTTTTTTACGAAAAATAAAAAATATATATCATAACCGTTCTCATTAAATCCACCAATTTTGACTACTAATTGTGACTATTATTTTAGCTCTGTTAATAATGAACGTATATGCAGTGTTGCATTGACGTTAAATCTACGATATCAAAGTGTTAATTCGATATCGAATGATCTCATTATCTCACCATGATATATTGCATCGTGGTTTGGGTAATTTTTTTTTAACGAAAAATAAACACGTAAAATTTTTTCGAAAAAAATATATCATGACCAGTCTCGTTTTAAAGAGTATAAAATTCTCGTTTTTATGGTATAATTTTTTTGATTTAAAAATTAATAATATTAATGTTATTTTAATTTAAAGAAAAAGGATATTTATTTTGCTAATGTCAATCTTTTTGTTATTTCCAATCTTTTCCTTTTTTACCCCTCCAAGAATTAAAATATCACTATTACCAATCTTTTTTTCACTAATTCCAAACTTAACTCTTTTAATCAAGACCGTTAGATTATTCTAATCTATGGACGATATTGGTTCTATAGTTCTACACTAAATTTAGGTTCTGCAATGATCCCATCTCTCTCTCTCTCTCTCTCTCTCTCTATATATATATATATATATATATATATATATATATATATATATATATATATATATATATATATATATATATATATATATATATATTCAGGTTCAAAAAGGTACCTCTCGAAATCAAGTGCACCCGAAGATACCAACCTTAAAAAACTTTTTTTAAATTTTTTTTCTCATAACCATGTTTAAATTAATGTTATACACATGATATATGAATTTCACCTACATTCACACTTTCTGTGTCCTTAAAAATTATGTGAATGCTCAATGCATATTTATGTGAATGGTCATGCATGTGAATGGTCATTTCACACCATGTGAATGACCATTCACATGATCTTTTTTTACCATTCACAAGATTTATGATGTTGCTCCTTTTGAAAAAAAGTCTTATAATGTTGTCTTATACATGTCTATTCAAAAAAATATATGTGAATGATCATTCACATTAGGGTACGCTGGGTACGCTGGAATCTCATAGGTACGCTGATGAACCTGATTCTATATATATATATATATATATATATATATATATATATATATATATATATATATATATATATATATATAATTATTAAAATAATTTTACTCCCTATATATACAAAACACATTCATTCATTATCTCATATATATTTTCTCATTATTCTCTCTACACACATTTCAATTTCAAATTCAAAAAAATGTCTTCATCATCTTCAACTTCTACATCTTCGGAAGAAATAAAATACCTCTCAGAAGCGATAAGCACAGTCTCAAAAGCTGCTCAGCACGTTTTAGAGTTACGTCACGTCCCGCAAAATCAAGAAAATATATAGAAAGGGATCGTGAATCTGCACACGATCGTCTAATGAGTGATTATTTCGCCGAGAATGCCATTTTTCAAGGGTATTATTTCCGTCGCCGTTTTAGAATGCAAAAGTCGTTATTTGTACGTATTGTTGACGATTTGACGAGAGAGTGTCGGTACTTTCAATAGAAGATGGATGCCAGAGGTGCGGTTGGATTTTCTCCGATTCAAAAATGTACGGCCGCTCTTCGTCAATTAGCATACGGGACATCCGCAGATGGTTTGGACGAGAGTTTCAGAATGTCTTCTCATGTCGCAAGAGAAAGTCTTGATAAATTTTGTAAGTATATTCTGCGAGTTTATGACCCTAAATATTTACGCAGACCAACGTATAATGATATACAACAATTATATGCTCATCATTCTAGCGTTCATGGTTTTCCTGGTATGCTTGAAAGTTTAGATTGTCTCCATTGGAGTTGAGGAAATTGTCCTAACGCGTATAAAGGTCAATACACTCGTGATGATCATGGTCACCCAACAGTCATACTTGAAGCGGTAGCTTCACAAGATCTTTGGGTTTGGCATGCCTTCTTCAGTGCCCCGGGGTCAAATATAATCACATAAATGTGTTGAATATGTCACCACTCTTCAATAAAATTTATGACGGCACGGCACCCGAATGCCCATTTGAAATTCGTGGCTCTACGTACAAGTATGGGTACTATCTTGTTGATGGGATATACCTTGATTGGGCAACAATCGTGAAATCATTTTCGGCTTCAATCGATGCTAAACGAAAGAGATTTAAGGTGGCCCAAGAAAGAGCTCGAAAAGATGTGGAACGAGCGTTCGGTATTCTCAAAAAGCGTTGGCAAATATTGAAGCACCCGTCACCTTTTTATCATGTGGAGAAAATGACAAAAGTAATGTATACGTGTATCGTATTGCATAACATGATTATAGAAGATGAAGGAAACGCAATATGTCAATATGATGAAAACGAAGTCACTCCAACAACAATACCAGCGGAGATCGATAGTAGTGCGTACATGGCTCGACATTCAGAGATACGTAAAACTGAAGTGCATCATAATCTTCGTACCGACTTGGTTGAACATATTTGGGGTGTTCAAAACATTGATCTCAACGTTGATCCCGTTGATGATTTTGAAAGCAAATATTCGGACCAAGACTTTGCGTAGATTAGTTTTCACTTTTATTTTTATATTTTTAAGTTGAATGTTATAATTTTTAAATTGAATGTTTTATGTTATGTTTGATTTTAATATTATTAATTAAATGTTATTTTTTATTTCAATATTTTTATTTTAAGTTTAAAGTGAAAATTAAATAAATCGAATGGCAACCACACCCTCGGAATGACATCAAAATGGCATTCCATGGCAAAGCTGACGTGGCGCTGACGTAGCGGCAGTTTTGAGTGGCATCCATGGCAACGAGTCCCTTTGGCCTTATGACAAAAATGCTGAAATAATAAAGAAAGGACAGGACCCAAGAGAGCCCAATTAAATTAGGGTAAAATCCATATTCAAATATTAAAAAAATATTGTTTTCTTGACTAAACTATAAGACAAATGATAATCAATTACCATCACAAGAAATAATGGTAAAATAACATACAAATAATGCTCTGTTTCAGTTAGCTTTTTTTAATCATCGTGTTCAAATCTTTTGTTTGCACTTTTTCCTGGTTCTAGAAATCAGAAATCTCGTGTGGATGTGCTGCTCACTGCATTTCCATCGGAAATGCTACGCTTGCACAAAGATTTCATCATTTTATCAGATAAAAACCATAGCAAAGTATCTGTGCTTGTTTATTTATATAAAAAAACATTAATAATTATTAACATCTATCAAATATAAAATATCTTATCAGTATTATCCACAAGTAAATTTGGATTAATGCTTCGGACTAATATAAGCAAGTAATAAGCAGTTTCATTTTATCAACAAATTTATTTATGTGCATTTATCGAAGGTTAATTATTTGTTTATGTAATAATACTTGTATGTTATAGCAATTTATGCATCCAAGTTATTTTTGACATAGATTTTCAAAGTATTCATATCCATTTATCGAAGGTTTATTATATGTTTTATGTGCATCCAAGTTATTTTTGACATAGATTTTCAAAGTATACCGAATCCAAGTCATTTTTGTTTTTTGACATAAATGTTGCAGGGAGACATTAAACCTGAGAACCTTGATCTTCTATGGCAAAGATGTATCTGATGCATCAATTAACAAGATCAATCATCGGTCTTCATTGCCGCCAGTCTGCCAGATGAATAAACTTGAAAAGCATGCTTCCAGGAGAGTAAATCTGAGGGTGAGAATCTTCATCTTTGAGAAGAAAGATATCAAGGGGAACAATAGCAGGGAAGTAAGAAGAAAACGATTGTTGGAGACTGATACCTCGTTGAATAGTAGAAAACATCAATCTAAAGGCTCAAAACAACATCCACCAGTTAGGTTCTGATCATACAATACCTTGCTTTTTTATATATACCAATATGATACATGAACTTTATTTTTAATAGATCATTTCTAACTACATGAATGATATCTGTAAGAAAAAAATCATGTAACTTTAGCATTACTCAAATAATAACATAATTTTTTTCCTTTCTGAAAGGCAATATTTTTATTCAAAAGAACTCGTATATGCTTCTACGACTCTCGAAACTATCTGCAAGACACGAATAAAAAGGAGTAAAACCCAACAAATGAAGAACATGATTTTGTTTTACGTCCAAATACAAAAAGAAAGCATAGAATACTTGGAAATGTCATTTCCCAACGTCCAAATACAACACCAAAAGTAGCACTGGATAGCGAGGGAAACATTTATCTAGGCTTCATCTGCATCAAATTTGCCATTACGAATATTTAGCAAATCCTCAAATTAACTTCAAGAAGCCACAACCATAAACCTTCAAAATGCAATGACTTTTTAAACGATCTTCTAAAACGAGGTTATCTTGTAGGAAATCAACTATATATATAGTAGTGCACGAATAAAGACTCAGTCCCTTAGATGTTCATAAAGAATTGCGATCATATTCGCAAATCATTACAGGTCTGTATTGGCTCATCATCGTCATTATTCACCAACGCATACACACACATACAAACCATAACAAATGTACAAGCTAATGCATGTTAAAAAGTCGTAAAATAACAAATTATGTAGCTGACCAAATGTTCTCCAACAAAAATCAGCTGAAGAATAATAAAGAAACTGAAACCAGCACGCCTAATCTTGCTTCTAGGGAACGAGTCGAACAGAAACTAAAAAAATTCATGCCGACCAGATTAGCGAAGCCTTTTTGAAACTGCTAAATGCTAACAAAGCTTGTGCATATAGACAATATGACTGAAATCGAATGACCATATTAATGTACAGTGTTTCTGCCTAAAAATATACATTAGAATGTGATGACAACATCGCAAATCCTGTAGAAAAGAACAATCCATTTGTTAATCATTTAATGAACACATCAAATCAGTATGAAAGAAAAATGCATATTAGAATCCCTCAAATAAAAAGCCTTCATTTTTTGTAATGTAGAATTGCCTTTACATGGTGATGACTTTGGAGCCCAACAATTAATTTTGTTAGGCTTCTACAAAGTCCATCATTCAAATCTCCGTTCTTCTAAATGAAATCATCAGGCTTTTTATATAATACTAACACAAAAGAAATTCATCAATAAAAAGATTAAAACCAAGAGATCTTTTAGTGGCGCTTACTCCTAATTAAAAACATTTGTAACTATTAGAATATTTGTGATTATCATCTTTTTTTTTGTTCTGAAAATTTTCCAAAAAATCACTTTAATACCAAAGTTGTCATTTTTAATCATGTCTTTTTTATAATTTTTTTTGACTCTTTACATTTTTTCCCCAATTTTTCAACTGACAATCTTGAAATATACACTTCACCAAAACGCATTTTGGTAAAATTCAATCAAAACACCCTAAAATTGGATTTTGTCAAGAAATTAAAATATATCACCAATTATAATTGAATTCTTTCCCAGTTCCCCCTCGGTTACCATGGATTCAAGAGAACAAAACACCCCCCAAAAATCTTGCTCGGTGCTTCATAAAATGACCATGGTTTGCCTTAGGTAGTGACAATATTTGCATGGCAAACAATGTCATACTTCACAAACAATTCATAATGCTCCATAAAATGCAGATGAATCCGATCTCTTGTCCGTTTCAATCGATCATAAACTTCATACTTTAATACTTTATGCAAATGCACATTATCCAATCAACAAATCCTAACAATATTCAAATATAGCAAACATGTTACCTCAGCTTATATTCTTTTCATAGTGTAACCATCATAGGCAACAACTAGCAAACATACACATCCAACCATATAATAACAAAATTCATAAAATTCCATTAAAACTATCAAACAATATATCAACAAATTTAAATAAAATAAATATTAAATTTATTAAATTTGAAAATTTTATGGTAAGGAATATAAGAAATGCATCAGAGAGATTCCCATTATAGACTTGGTCATCCCTACTTCAAAATTGAAGTTCTGATGTCCCTGTCTTTTTATCATCATTTGCAATCTTTGAATCACGTAACACCATAATATAAAAAAAAATCATACAAAAACAAAATTTGTTTGCCTCAATTATATTCATATCAAAATGTTGATGTAAAAAAACACTTTAAACAGATATAAATATCGACATCAAGTAATTAAAAATTTAAGAAAATACCAAAGAGATTTAAGAGAAAATAATCGTTATAGAAATCGACTGTACAAACTTCAAATTCAAATTCGACATTTAAGCGAAATAACACTAAATCTGCAAAATAATTGTGCGTATGGATTAAAAGAACCATCATTGAATACGATTCATCAGTAATCGCAAGCAAACAACAGTAACTTTGAAGATATGATTGTACCTCAGTCGTTGAGATTTACGAGAGATTGACCACACAGAATTTGAAGACGCAGAAACCCTAGTCATGGAGATGGAAGTGCGGCGGTATGGACATTATATCAGGGTAGCAAATTGGGCGAGCGGGTCTGGGTAATGGGCCGAAATTGGTTTGGGTTTAAATGGGTCAGGTCAAAATGGGTTTGGGTTAAACGGATCCATATCAAAATTGTTCTAGCCCAAACGGGTTGGATTGATTTTCTTTGCTACCAACCAAAATAATTTGGGTCATAAAACTTAGAACGGATCCAAATAGGGGGTGTTCAACAAACTTGTTTGTGGTTTCTTTGATTTTTCCAAATCGAATTCTTCGAATTTTAAATTATGAAAATGAATTCAAACAAACCGAATTCGAATTGAAAAAGTTTAAATCGATTCAATTTGGAAGCTCGAATTCGGTTTAACCCAAACCAAACTGAAAATTTCAAAAAAAAAAAGCTAATTTAGAAAAGAAAAAATTAAAATGTTTTAACAAAATTTTTAATTTTGTTGCTACTTAAGTCAAAATTATAAACAAATTGAAACAATGACAATTACAAATTTTTTTCATGTGTAATCAAAAGTAAAAGTCTAAGTACATGTCACCAACTTTCAATTTCATGCAGGGGTGGCAAATTGAGCCCATTCAAGCGAATGGGTCAAACGGGTTGACGACCAAAAATCATAAATTTTACATAATTTTGAATTTTTTTTTCAAAGAACAATTTTTTTAATACATCTTTTTATAAATTTTCATTTTTTAAAAAAAATTATGTTCTATATTAGTTTTTTACAATGGATTCATTTAACTATTTGACACGTTTGGCCCGTTGGGTCAAGATTGTCACCCCTAATATCATGTTATGAACAAAAATTACAACGTCGAGCAATAGTATTTGGTAACAATACAAAGAAGCTCGAATTAAGCCAACTTGCAATAGTTTATCGACGACGACGAGTAAATAGTTTACCAACGTAGATGAGAAAAATTGAGAGAGAGAGAGAGATTACCGACGACGTGATGCACTCGAACAGCAAGGGAGACGATAAGTGATCGATGTTGAAGAGACGAGTAACTGACGAAGGCTACACCGGCCGATAACCACCAGACATTAGAGAAGATGAAACGGCGGTAAAGAGCGGCTAGGGTTACAAATTAAAAAGGATAAAATGTGAATGAGAGTTTGAGATAAGTTATTATGTTTGGAAAGGATAAAAGTAAAGGTAAAAGGATGTAAAACCATATTCAAAATTGGAACTAATTCGAATTCCGGTCCGAATTCGATTTAAAAACAATAATTCGAAATGCTATTCAAAGACCAAAAATAAAATTCGAGTTCAAACCAAATCGATTCAAAAACCAAAAACCGAGTTTGAAATTTACAAATCAACTTACAATTCGGTTTTTTCGAATCCAGCTCAAATACTGAACACCCCTGGATCTAAGTCAAAATGGTTTTGACTCCGAATGGGTTAGGTTGATTTTCTTTGCTAACAACCAAATTAAGAAACATATTAAATTTGCTTTGGACATATGTTTATGTTTTTGCAAGACAAAAAGAATGATTGTTTAGGTAAAGGTTAAACAAAAGCTCTTAACTTGCTTTTGCACAATCAATTGAGCCATAAACATGAGTTGTATAACCATTCTGATTAATCACTTGTGTCGTCGACATGAGCTATATAACTAGTCGAACTATGCCATCGGTTAATTTAAAATCTTGTCAGTTGTCACCACTGATTCAAATGGATAAAATCTAAATTCTCACTAACTCAATATGACCAGAGAACATGATGATGACCGATCAATATTGGCATCCAACATCATACCATAACTAGAACCGAATTTTGATACAAAAGATGTGAATGATCAAAAATCTTGATCTAGATGTAAGAATGGTAGTTTAAACCTTTGAAATTATTCGAGCATAAAGCCAAAATGCATCATCTCTTTTTTTTTTTTTTGTAGTTATATATTACTAGAGAAAACCCTAGAACTTCTTAATCAGTTGTTACCTAATTATCAAGATAGGTTGATTGATTTGATCTGAGAAAGACATGAAGGTCGAAAGAAATAGAGATTTGAAAACCCTAGAACTTGTTAATCAATTGTTACCTGATTATCGAGATAGATTGATCGATTTGAAAACCCTAGAGACTTGAACAAAGATCGACGAAATTACTAAATTAGAGAACTAATCAAGTCGTAAGGAAATTGAGAGGATGACCATTGTTGGCCTATTGGGTGCTGACCTCCGCTCTGTTTTTAATTAATTCCTCATTTTTCATGCCCAAGCCTATTTTGTTTTTAGATTAGGCATTTTATTCATTGGATATGTTTTTCTATTTGGTTCAGTTTAGGTCCGTTTTTATTTTTATAGTCAACCGTAGATGTAAGTATGTAACCATAATATAATACCACATGTTTAAAACAGAAGTTGTGATTTCGCCCTTTCAACGGGGTCCAAATTTGCCATAGGAAAATAAACCAAGTTGGAATATAGTTTTTTTTAATACAAGGAAAATGATATATTGAATTAGTTTATACACACACACATATGTAGGGAATGTGGTTCGAGAAAGTACCATTTATTATACAGCCCACCAGAAGGTACCACATTTAATTTTTTTTTTTAATTTTTTAAACATGTTCGTTATGAAGATAATAAGTAAATTTCATGTACATTCACATCTTCTAGCTCCTAAAAACTAATGTGAACGTATGCTTACATAAATTTGCATATATGTGAACGTGCATTTATGCATGTGACGCGTAATTTCACAGAGTTAGAATATGTGAATTTGCGTGAAATTTATATATTATCTGTTTAATGTTAATTAAAACATGTTAATTAAATTTTTTTTGAAATAAATAATTTTAAGTGTGGTACCTTCTGGTGCGATACGTAAGAGCTGGTACTCTCACTTGAACCTAAAACTATATATGTGTGTGTAGATCAATAGAGAGAGAGAGGGGGGGGGGGGGGATGAGAACCTACCTTTTGTGGTAACTGGATAGCAATTTTCAAAAATGTTCATCAACTAGGGTTATGGTTGCCCGCGCGTTGCTGAGGGTTTCCGTCATGAATATGTAGTTTTTATCGATTAAGATAAGCCATGATGTTAATAAATACAAACATGTTCAATACTTTAATAATGACAACAAAGTCAATGCATATTATGTGTTTTTAAGCATCAGTGGGTTACATGTTTTTTTATGAATTTTGTTTGACTCAATTGATGATGTCTAAATTATATTGTTTTTTTTTTTTTAAGTTTTATATGAACAAAACAACATGTTTTTTGTGGTTTCATCTCTCCATGTTATTTTTTCCTAATAAAGTCCTCAGGTTATTATTTTCTTTCTGGTTTTTGGAAAAAAAAAAATCAATCCTGAATTTTTCACAAAAAAACCAGCATGTTTGCACTTGTTTTCCATGAAAAACCCTCAAACTTCATGACTTTGTTGGCAAAAACAGAAAATTTCTGAAAATCACAAACAAATGAATATCTTGAGGATTTTCTTGGTAAAAAATAACATTGATAGATTGCTATACCGCAAAACAACAAAAATACATGTTGATTTTTTTCATATTAAACCTCTTTTTTACACAAAAAATTATGAATAACAAAAGTTGATATTTTATATGCATCTTTGAGACAAAAACAAAACCAAAAAACAAAACAATTCATTTAATTTTTTATATTGAGGCGGAAGCAGAAAATTTCAATATTTAAATATGTAATCAAATATTGAAGAAGTTGATGTACAAAATGAATATTTTTTTTTACAAATACAATATAAAAAATGTCGATTCAATATTTATTAAGCTTTAAAGAGTTTCGTATATAAAATAAAAAAAATTTATGTATAAATATAAAATATAAAAATAATCAGATATAATATTATCCAACAATAACGTTTTTTATTTAAAATAAATAGAAATGACAATATTACCTACAATGTAATAATATTACTTATAAACTAAAAATACATTTAATTAAATAATAAATAAATTTGTATAAGAAAAAAACAATTTTAAAGTATAAAAATAAAAAAAAAGTCAAAATACATATTAAAATTTATATTTAGGCAAAAGGAAAAAAACCAAAAAACAAAACAAAATATTACAAAGGTGAAAATAAAAAATTCTCTTACTTCTTTGATCGAAGAAAACATGTTATTCATTAAAATTGTTTGAATTGTTTTTTCATGTTTTTGTATATTTATAATTTCAAAGTTTCTCAATTTTTATTGGCACAATATGAGGGTGCAGTTAATGCAAAAAGCTTTCATATTTTTCTTTTACTTCTTTTTTATTTATTTTATTTTTTTCAACAATCTCTATACTCTCTCTAAAACTCACCATTCTACAATCACAACAGCCTCCATAGGATGTATGTAACTATGTATATATATAATTTTTTGAATTTTATTGTTATATATTTATTAATCAGTTTGCATCACTTTGTTTATGTTATATTTAGTTTTAATAAGTTTTCAATTTTTAGTTAGTGATATATTTTTTAATAAACATGTGAAAATTTATATTTTTTGTACTTTGTTTGAAAAAATAAGTTTTTATTCGGTTTACGTAATTATATATATATTTTTTGTTTTGTTAAATTGAAAATCTAATGGTTCGTTGTTTCAAGAATTTCATCTATTCAACAAAATTAAAAGAGTGAAATAATTCATTCTTTTTTCTATCGGAAAAATTTATAGATTGATAAATTATTTTTACGTTCGGTTGAATTAAAAATCAGAGTTTCTCGTTTATTCCGGGTGAAAACATTTAAAATTAAATCAGTTGACGTTATTTTCATTCGTTTAAACTTGATATGGTTCATCATTTTTTCTAAGCAAAAATATATAAAACTATATGGTTAGTTCTTTTTTCGTTTGGTTAAATCTAAAATCGATGTTGTTAAATGTTTTTTCAAAACAAAAACGTTAAAAATTAGATTAAACGGTTGTTTCTGCCATTTGATTAAATTGAAGGCCGAAATGGTTCGTTATTTTTTTCGAGCGAAAACATTGACGAACCCAATTAGATTTTTATAACGAAATGGTTAACCATGTGGAAAAAGCAACCAATCAAATCTATTTTTAAGTATTTTCGACGGAAGAAAATGAATTACCATTCCAAAATTTCAATTTAACCAAGTGTAAAAAACAACCAAATAATCTAATTTTTAATGTTTTATAAGAAAAAATAATGAACCATTCCGATTTCCAATTTAATGAAACGGAAAAACGACGAACCAATTTAATTAGAATTTTTTCGTTCAAAAAAATGGTATGTGTGTGTAGGAAAGCCGTCTTAGGAAACTACGTGAACATTTCTGTATAAATATAGGAAGCCACGAGACATTAAATGTAGAAAACCAAAAGGATCATTTTGTAATTATTTCTTAAACTATAAGGGCCTTTTTGCAATTTTTGACAACCACCTTAAACTTCAAGGATTTTTTTACAAGTTTTGAAAACCACCAATCATTAATGTAGGTTATATAAATATAAATATGTTTATATAATTATATATTTATATTAATTTACACCCATTTTGTTAACCTTTAGAAAAATATTTTTTTTGGATGCATAAAATGAGAGAGTTTATTTGTGTACAAACTTGATAAGATTTTTGTGCAAGAAGACGAGAGTATGCACAAATAAAATGTTGTATTTCATGTATATCAAAAAATTTATTATTTTAAAAGATAACAATAAATATTTAAATTGATTAAAAATAAAACTGACGAAAATAATATTAATTGATTCCTCATTTTAAAAAGTGTCATGAAACTCTCCGCAATATATATACAACGTTACTGACGCGTGCGAAATACACCTCAGGTTTTAATGTCTAATTGAACCCAAAGTATAAATACACAACTGACAGTGTACCAATCGTGTGCAATATAGCTTTAAGAATCACCCATGATTTATCGAACTCAGGGAACGGAATAAAGATCGGAGACTCCAATACTACAACCTAAACCAATATTTAGCTATTTCGGGCCTTTTTTTTAATGGAATTAACAACTAAGATGATAAAACAATTAACGAAATAACTAATTCAAACTAAATAAAACAAGAATAAAGTTAATCTAAGTTTTTTGGTTTTTCTAATTAAAATAAAAACGAATACCAGCAAACACTGATTAAACTAAATAACGATCGCAAACAAATGAAGACAACCAAATAAAGCGAAACAAACTAACGAGAGCAGAATTAAATCAAAACCAACTTAAGTAAAGATCTATAATAAATTAAACTTCACGAAACTCTTATATTACGAAAGCGTCACCAATCTTGGAATTAGAAAACTATAATTAATTGGCGATGGATTGAATTGACCGACTAAAGACAAATTGGTTGATAACCAATTATAAATTCAATTAAGCCCGGATTTTGGTTTAATTCACCGATTATTTGATTAGTTCAAGTTAAATATTTAATCTTGATAACCACGTGATGAAAACAAAGCAACTCGTCGAAACTCCAATATTAACCAATAAAACTTATAATCGCAACACAATGCCTAAAGATAATCGATTAACACCAAATTCCAACAAATTGACTTTGTCACTTTAAAAATCAAACTTTATGATTTGTCAACTCTATTATCGCAACACAATGCATAAGAACCAACAAACGCATAAAATTCTAGATTAACAATCAACTATCAAATCATTATCGCAACACAATGCCTAGAAGAGATAATTGACTATTAATTTTTTCATTTAAAGCATCTTTCTTTTTAAAACACAGATTTAATTAACACTTTATTATCACAAAACAATGCTAAAAGATTAATAAAAATCTGATTTTTAACAAGAAAATATGAATAATCAAGAATCCAACAAATATAAACCAAAATCCATCAATCAATCCAATAATATACCAATTAATACATAATATCCATCATCCCAAGCGGATGAACAAGAAAACTACTCACTAATCATACTAAAACGCAAAATTAAACTCAAATAAATAAAAACCATTATGAAATCAGAAAGTTTAAGGAACGAGTGTACCAAATCCATAAGCTATCCGTGCGAAATTAAATTCAAAAACTTGAACCGAATGCTTGTAAATCCAAGAAATTCGAAACCCTAAGGTAAACTATGATTAAAATACGTTAAAGATGAAAGAAAGCTCTGAAATCGCTCTAAGTCGTGTCTGAATCACATTAATCGATGCTGGAATTGCCCCGAATGCTTGGTTAATTGAAGAAGAACGAAACTTTTAGCTAAAAATATGATTAAGTACGAAGAACTACTGAAAACCGAGAGGAAGATCACCAAAAATTCGTCTGAAATTCGCCAAAAACCGATCTGGAATGCTACTGCCGCATGCTAGGTTTTAAAAACGAATTCTGATGGGCAGGGCCCCGCACGCGAGTGCGTAGAGGTAAGTCATGCGGGTGCGTGGACTTAACCTAGCCTACGCCCCTGCGTGGGCAAGCTATGCGGGTGCGTGGCTTGCTTTAATTGACATTGGGCACGTTGGCGCGTGGGATGTTCTACGCGGGTGCGTGGATGCTCAACTGGACTTAGCGACACAGGTGCGTGGAGAGTCTTACGCGGGCGTGTAGAGTCACTTTTCGCCAAATTTTTGCTTTCGATCATGGGAGATGGCTAAATCATAAAATCTCGTCATTTTAGCCTTGATTTCTGTTCCCATGTTGATTTAATGGCTTCTGACCTGCGGACCAAACATATTAATGAAATCAGTATCTTTTTCATGCGTTTCGGTCTGAAAACCACATAAATTGGAGATAAAATGATACAAAAAACATGCATAATTTTGCACATATCAAAATACCCCACACTTGAGCTTTGCTTGTCCCCAAGAAAACTGCAACATAAATGTCTTCAACCAATGCCTCAACTCAAAACAGACTCTCTAGAAACAATATATAGACTCTGAAGCAATAAAGATCCATAAACTATGAATTTGAAGCCAAGGCAAGAAACAATGAGACCACAAGATGCAAAAAAGAATAGAATGACAATGTCAACAACTTCCCTCCTAATTACATGACTCAGCACCTCACAGCTTTCACTCATCACTCAAGTGTATAGGCTCGTGTGTTTTCATAAATTTCGCTCAATGCCAGACATGTTAAAAGAATATGAGCATATGCTTGAGAGTAAATCACACCGCCATCACTCACTGTTTGAATATAAAGCACATAAAGGTCTTAATAGGCTGTAACGAGGCTAGGCTAAGGACATGGGAAATATATGGCCAAAGTGAGCTAAAAGACTGGGATCCAAGATCAAGCGGCAAACAATAGAAGTGAGTAACCAACATGGGACCAAATAAATCACAGAGAAAATTTCCCAAGCAAACTGGCTTGATTTTTCATATCTAATAACAGCTTAGAAGGATAAAAATTCGTTTCTCTTTTTTTATTCCAATACCTTCTCTACTCTTTTCTTTTTCTTTTTCTTCTTTTTTTTTTCTTTTTTTTCTTCTCTTTCTCTTTTATATAGCGTTGAATTTCCAAGCACCGACTATATGCAATCTGTACCTAAAAAGAACTCTCATAACCACACTAGCATTGCCGCGGTACAACACTAGAAAAGTCAGGAAGAACACAAAAGCATAGAATTACATATGACTCGACTGCTGTCAAAACAAGGCATAATCGTCAAGGCTCATAGAGGACTAACTAACAAATGAATGATCCCAGATAAATCCCTATAGCTTGCTACTGAATCACGATCCCACTTCCGGTCAAACGATAGACAAAAGGATTATTTGGCTGATAATGTGGGTTGTCACCGAAATGAAAGGCTCAGGCTCAAATGGGGAAACTAAGGAAAATGATGCCGGTAAGGGTGTTATTGGGGGTAAAAAAGGGTATCCTAACTGTGCCTTTATATAAGTGCTAGATTCTCAAACGATGTGATCTTGGCATACATTTGACAAACAAGTTCTACCATAATCCAATTAACACCGACAAATTCACACCGAAAGAAATAATGAGCATTAAATATGAATGCTAGATGGGCTCAAATTCTCACGAAACGAATGTACAGGGTTATTTGTGCTTAATCATGGAATTTCAGTCAAGAAGCGTGACATGCACATCTAACATCCTGTTACCACAAAATAATCTCAAAGTCACTTGCTCAGCTTCGCATGCATAGAAAATAGAACAATACTGCAAAAGAGTCCAACATGCAAAAATAGAGAATAAGTTTTGAAAATCGGCCATATTTTCGACAAAAATGCTGCGACTTTTACTTAAGTACATGCAAATCTCAAAATCAACATTTCAAACCCCCACCCCACACTTAAATTTGACAGTATCCTCACAGTTATAAACAATGCAACTCAAACGGGAATAAGAAAATAGGAACATGAAAAACTCCCCTGATTACGAAGTAAGCATTAGGCGGATCTGGACGATGAGCTGAACTTACTGCCAGCAAGCATCTCTACCACGGTCCAACCTTAATCAAAAGCAAGCACAAGGAATAACCAAATATCAACAATGATAAAGTAACAATAAGCTAAATAATTGTACACCAAATAATAAAGTAAACAATTAAATACAAATGATAAAGTAAATCCAAAAGAAAATAAAATAAACATCCTGAACACCCATGAGAGCACTACGGCTAGGAATGCCTGACACGACGACGAGAATATGTATGTGTGATAATAGAGGCTCTCGGCCTGGCGATACGGGAGGCATCCAAAGGGCGCACAGGAGGCCTAGCATCAGAGACCGCAACAGAGGAAGCAAAAGTGGTCGCAGATAAGCCCACATCAACTGGAGTAGGTGAAAGATGAAGTGGTGTAGGCGGTGGTGATGAGTGAGGTGACTGGTGCGGGGATGGCGGTGGCTGCTGCTCCTGACCCACATGGGTATCAGTCTGTGTCGGGTCCTCAGAGGGAGCAGCAGGGGTGGGAACAAGGGAGTAAGGCGGGGGCGGTAACGATGGCAATCCAGCAGCTACCAGTAGTGAGTCTGTAGCCCGATAGGTGTGAAGAAGGGTAGTGAGGGCGGCATAATGAGCTACTGGATCGGTAGGTAAAACTCCAAAATGTAGGGCTAGAGGGGTCGATGGAAAGTGGGCGGAAGTGGATGCACGCGAAGACTCAGGGATATCAGGGCGATGAACAGGGAATGGGGGTGGATCATGTTGGGCTCTGGGCTGAGGCTGGGGGAGGACAAGGTGGTTGTGCCTACAATCTACTATGCCCATGTTGCGGAGAGTCTGCAACTGAATTTGTATAACGCCATGCTTCAGACTCTCGTAAGGCGGCCCTCTATATCTGGAGTCAAAACGCCCAACCAGCGAGCTAAATGTGTGATATAAGCTCCACCAGTGATGTCACTACTCGTACGAACGCCAGAACAATGATGGAGGAAATAGGCTAAGCGATAAGCAATCTGAACAGGTCGCTCCTCTCTCAAAAATAAGTGCATGCTCTCCAAATCCTTGATCGAGACACTACATGCACCTACTCCCCGTTCACATAAAGTCTCTGCCAAAATCCTCCAAAATAACCTATGTAGCGGGTCTCTGAATGCTGTGCCTTTGGTTGAGTTGGAGTATCTACCCGTTGCAAATTCTGCCCAAAAAGATAGATGATCAAAGTCTGTGGGAGTGTCGCGAACAACATCCTCAAACATAGGTGCAGAAGCCTCCTCGGCTGTGTATATTCCCATCATTGTAGCAAACTGACGCAGTGAGAACTCCCTCTCTATCCCTCCTAGCCGGAAGCCTATCATGCCAGTGGCATCATAATCAGTGACATCCCCATCAAAAACTATTGTGGCTAAAAATTCTAAGCATAGCTCGCGATAAACAGGCTCTCTAATATCAAGAAGTCGCTCAAATGCTGGAGGGTGATCCAAATCCGCAGGACCATGCTGCATAATCTGGCGCAGGCGATCGGCGATGCTAATTGTAGTCATATCTGCCCAGCTGTGGAAGTCGTCGAAGCAAAACTCTTGCCGACCAATTTGGCAAACTCCCTCATATCGTCGTCCCTTGCGAAAACTAACCACTAATCAAGATCGGAAGGACCTGCCTCAGCTTCGGGGTCAACCTCTGGTATAGGAGAGGAAGGAGGTGATGGGATACGCCGCAGCCTGTTGCCTCGCATGATCTGCGCAAAAGATAACACATTTCAAAGTTAGTTTGAATTAAAAGCGCAAGAAATGTGCATCAAGCATATACATGTGTACAAGGAATAAAAGAACACACAAAAAGGCTACAATCGAAGAAAAATTAGGACTATAAATTGATAAAAATAATTAAATAATTAAAAATAGAAATAGAAATAAGAATAAATAAAATAAATAAAAATGAAAAAAAATAATAACATAATAAGAGAATGGAATGCATGCTAATGAACTCGTGCATGGTGATTGCAAGTCTATCTCGAAGCACTTCCACACATAAGATGACGATTAACACTGCTAAATAGCTTACTTTCAGATGCAGAGAAACAACTAGAGAGAAACAATTCAGCCCACTAAAGAGCAGCATAGATGAACAAACAGATCCTCAAGTCTGTCTTGGGCTTATAAGCTAACAGATGAATCGCAAGTCAATGAAGTACTTATCGTAGGTGTAAGTAACAACAAATATGCTGACAAATAAACCCCTAGGTCACTTAACCCATGATGCAAGATATAACACCGAACAACGGGACGAACTCAAACTTCCGAATCAACAAATAAATACCACTGGTCTGAGTAAAAACTCTGGAGTAATTACTGGTGGCAACATGAAGGGTAACAAGAAAACCCCTAAACTAACTAGATGTGCAAGAAAGCAAGCAAAAAGTGTTAGAAATCTGGGATTCGGAATTTCTGATCAGACAGGCAGCGCTTGAGAGCGTGATTCACATTATTCTGGACATTAAAAGCAAGCCCCCATCACAAGTATTTCACTACTTGAAAAATAAGAAAAAGCAATACTAATTATGACACAATCTGAAGCAACTTGGAGCATTTCAGCACGCGATTTGATTGGAAAAGAAACTATATCAAGCCACACAGGCTTAGAAACAAGTACATAGCAATCCAAGAGCATGCTATGGTCAAACAAAAATTCCAAAACGTGAAACACAACCAGATGAACAGAATGCGTTTATGAAACACACTTTGATGAATCAACATACAGCTCACGCAATCATAAACTACACCAGGGGTACATTAAGCAATATGCAATCGTGTCGGTGTGTGCAGCGATTCAAGACGAAACCCAAATATAAGTCTAATATTAACACAGTGGACAACGCAAGAAACACACAACTCAACAAAATAAGCAAGAAAACCATTTATGAATCAATAAAAATGTCTGGCCTGGGCGTTATTTGAAAATTGCAAGCAATGAATCTGTACCAATGCAATTAGCGCTTATGAACACTCAAACCAACCGAAACTCAGAGCAAGCAAGTATGCATAACAATGCAAAAACAGTAACCTTGTGAAATAACCGACAAACAACAGACACCCAACTTAAAAATCGAGATAAAAACAGAGCTGGAGCAGTAGTGTACTTTCATGACTATGGGTGCGTGAAAACAGATGAAGAACCAAGAACACTCCCTCAAAATCATTAATACTTGAATGAAATTCTCGAAACAAGAGAAAATATGCAAGAGATTAAGCACATACGTTAACCTAAGAAAGGTATTCATGCTGAATTTCTGAATTCGCACTTTACATATCAGCCCCCAAATAAAAACCCTAGAATTTGCAAAAAAAAATCGAAAATGGAGATGGGAAGGGAAGAAAGCATACTTGAGTTAGAGAAATCAACACAAAAATCGAATAGAAGTTGCCACAATCGACTGAAAATGGAGGTAGAGAGAGGGAACGCAAGAGATGTGGTGCTTACGTGGGTGAAGAGAAGGAGCGTGTATGAAAATGACGCCTGAATGGGTATATATAATTCTCAGATCTATGCCCCTGCGTGGTATAAGTCACGCACCCACGTGAAAGGAATTCGAGGTACGCACCTGCGTGGGTTGCCTCACGCCCCTGCGTGGATGAAGGGTTAATTTAGGGCATTACGCGGCTGCGTAGAAAACTTTCGCTGGTGCGTGGGGCTCTGAAGCGGCTGCGTAGGTTTCCGTAGGCAGGAGCATATGGAAGGGGAAACACGCAGGGAGAAGTGTTCATAAGTGGGTGCGTGGGGGGTTTCTAAGCGGGTGCGTGTGTTTGTGGGACTCACGCTGGTGCGTGGGTGGTTGTACGCAGGTGCGTGGGAGTTCTCTAGAGGGTTTGTGGGAAGGGGCTTCACGCAGTTGCGTGGGTAACCCTACGCAAGTGCGTGGGAGGATCGATCCAACAGAAACAATTACCAGTAACAGCACCCCTTTATCAAGTGCAGATCAGTTGATCAATACATATAACAATTAGCTCACTTTAGATCCCATGAACTCAACTAACGAGTATGCAATTACTTCAACAATGCATCAAACATCTACCCCACACTCACATGCTTGAAATCTCTGGACTTATTCAGATTGGAATGAGTGAAAGAGAACATAAGAATAAAACTAGGAATTTATCAAGCTGACTTATAGAGTCAACCGATGGAAATATCACCATGCAATTAGAGTGACAAAGGAATCATGAACAGACAAGACAACAAATCAGGAACATTAGGAATCATCACACACCGATTTAACAATAAAGGACATCGTTCCCATTAGCAAATTATGGTCTAAAACCAAGTTCATGAAGTAACGACCCCATGGCTATTATAGCACACCCCACCAAACACTTCAAGTGACGCAACTCAGACATGACTCTTAAAACACCAAACATCGCATCTCATGCATTTGAGCTCCCAACAACACAAGGAACATCTAAAAAGAATTAAGGGATGGATGTGTTGACTTTAAGAGTCAAACCGATGAAACTCTAAATATGCAATTAAAGCGATAATCGAAGCTCAAGATTCAACATAGTGAAATATTATGTTAATGAAATATTATATCAATTTAAGTTATTTTGATCCTTATATCAGTTAAATGAGAAAATACGAAGTTGAGGGGTGTGTTATGCAAATGGGTCAAAAATAGAAATAAAAAGGAGAAAACCCTTTCATTTCCACCAACACCTTCTCTCTCTACTCTCTCTCTCTAAACGATTCTCTCTCACTCTCCCTCTATCTTTCGGATTTCAAAATCAAGAACACAAGAATCAACAATTTCAAGTGTTCAAAAGTTGGATTCAAGTAGCAATTAAGGAACTATAACAACTGCAAGTATCAAATCAAGGTAACATTTACTCAAATTTACGAATTTTTGATATGTTTGGTTCGGTTTTGGAGTAAACCGAATCACAAGATTCTAGTTCTAGTTGTTAATGCATGTTATAGATTTTTGTTACAATGTTAAAATCGAGCATATATGTTGTAGTATACCAAATTTCAGAATCAGATTCAAAGTCTAAGTATGAATTTGAGCTAAGTGTGTGTTTTAGTGTGTGTGTTCATCGACCAAGGATGAAAATTGGACACAAATGGATTGTTTTGGTACACAAATGTTATGATATAAGTTGAAATAGTGTATTTAAGCTCACATTTGCAATATTAGACTCAAAACATGTAAAAATGGTCCAAAAGTAAATTCTGGAAAATATTGGAAAATTTATAAGTATGAACTCGGATCCATATGGACCGAATTCGGACCATCCGAATTCGGGTCCTGTTCAACTATTTCGGATCAAAGTCCCAATCCGGACCATTAGCAATTTCGCACCCCAGCCTGTTTCGGATCCCATACCCATTTCGGACCTAGCCAATTTCGGACCTTGCTAATCCGGATCACCCCAAATTCGGACCAAGGACCAATTTCGGCCACTTATATTTCGGACCATCCGAATTCGGATGTGGTCCGAAATCAGAACCCAATTACACTTAATTTTCAGAATACAATTTTTAAGCAATTACTGACACAAATTCACTATTACACTTACATTACAGATCATTGTGGTGTTATCAAAACACACATTGATTCAGAGACAAGTCACACTATACCAATCACTGTGAGTAACAGATTGTCATTCAAACATTTATTGTTTTTGCATTCATGCTTATACATTCAATGGCATGTTCACATTGTTCATATACATCATTTGGCACTCGTACATGATTTGTTGTTATGATACACACTCGTACTTGACATGTAACACACATGTAGCCAGCGTTCATTTGAAAGTGCATCTATTTACATCATGCTTGCACTGCATGATCATTACTTCACAATCTGATGCGACCTGGACTGGGGCTGACAGCAGGCCACTGTCGGGGACTGATTATCCCACTCGTTAACCCGTCAGGTTCGGCACATCCCCGATCAGCATTTGAACTGCCAAACCCATGCTAGCAATGCATGGTTTACACATACATTGAGGCTTACACTGTCTGTTTTCACATACATGGGGCTTACACTGCCCATGGTTAAGCATTGCTTGTAAAGAAATATTTGTTGTTTACATAATCTGTTATCTCACTAAGCTTTAGCTTACAGTTGACTCACAAATGTTTTCAGGCAAAGGCAAAAGTGTAGCTGGACCTTCCACTTAAGCAAATCAATTCAATATCCCGGAGACTTAGAAGCTATTGGTACACAGATAATGTGACTTGGGGTTGGGATATTATGACTTGTAAAACAATTATCTTGATGTAATAGTTAGACTTTATCACTGTAGACATGTACTTTCATTGCTTTAGTGTGGATTTGCTTAATTCTGATTTAAGTATTCAATTTCAATTATTATGATATTCATTGGGTTGTTTGTTGATCCTGGTGATTTCTATTATAATATCAAAGCAAGAGGGTGTCACAATAGCATGGGATATGAAACTATAGAAAAACATAAATGAGGCGCTCAAGACGATACACACAAACCACTAATATAGAAACCACAAAGAGTAAACAAATTCAAAGCTGTTGACTTATAAGAAGTCAAAACTGAGAATAAAATATCCCACACTTGACTAGAAACCTATGGACTCAATCATGAAACATGCAATGAAAATGAAATGAAAATAAGCAACGGACTATAACAAGCATTATGAGAAGTACACTAGATAAATTAGCAAAATTCACACAAATTAAAACACTAAAAACATGCAAATGACGACAATAAGAAATCACACCAATATACAAGAGTGGATTGACTTATGAATGAGTCTCAAGCAAGATTCGCCACTGATAATTAGGCACATAAGTTGGCCAATCGAAGGTCGGCCTCACAAACATGCAGCTCAGCAGAATTATGATATAACTTCAACCGATGCCCGTTTACCTTAAAGTTGCCATTAACTCCAACTAACTCAACTGTCCCATATGGGAATACCTCAGTAACAGTAAACGGGCCGGTCCAATGAGAGATTAACTTACCTGGGAACAGCCTTAGGCGAGAATTATATAGTAGAACCTGCTCGCCGGCCTTAAAGTCCTTAGGCTGAATCTGCGCATCATGCCTCTTCTTGGTCTTTTCCTTGTAAATTCGGGCACTCTCATATGTCTGATCTCTTAACTCGTCTAGCTCGTTCAACTGTAGTTTCCTGTGATCACCTGCAGACAACAAATCAAAGTTAGACCATTTAAGTGCCCAATAAGCCTTATGTTCTAATTCCATTGGTAGATGACACGCTTTGCCATATACCATCCTATAAGGGGTGCAACCTATAGGAGTCTTATAAGCAGTGCAAAACGCCCAAAGTGTAGCTAGCCGGATGGTAAGCTGTAGCTAGCCGGTAAGTGACACCATACCGTTGAAGAATCTTATCGAACTGAGCATTACAGAAATTAGTACCTCGATCACTAATGATCGCTCTTGGTGAACCGAATCGAGTGAAAAGCTTCTTAAGGAAGGAACATACAACCCTAGCATCGTTGGTGGGTAAAGCTTGTGCTTCAACCCATTTGGAAACATAATCGACAACAACTAGGATGTATTTATGACCACGAGAGGGAGGGAAAGGGCCCATAAAGTCGATGCCCCAAACGTCAAAGATCTCGCACACCTGAAAAGTGTGCAGAGGCATCTCATTCCAATTTGAGATGTTTCCTTGGCGCTGACATGCATCACATTTCTTAACCAGATCTTGGGCGTCTTTGAATATCGTAGGCCAGAAGAAACCTGGCATCAAACACTTTCTTGGCTGTGGCATTGGCCCCGTGATGACCACCTGTAGGACCTAGGTGACACTCTCACAAGATTTGGAATGCCTCATCGCCAAACACACACCGGCGAATGATCTGATCGGCACATACCCGAAATAGATACGGGTCATCCCAGAAGTAGTTCTTAACATCTCGTAAGAACTTCTTCTTTTGTTGATGAGTTAACCTTTTAACCAACACGTTACTGGCCAAATAGTTTGCATAGTCAGCAAACCAAGGACAGTCATTTGTTGCATGTACCGTACATAAGGACTCATCAGGGAATTTCTCTTTGAACTCAGACGCATTCAAAGGAGGCAAGTCTGAATTTTCTAACCTGCTCAAATGATCTGCCGCCAGATTCTCAGCCCCTTTCTTGTCTTTGATCTCGATATCAAACTCCTGGAGAAAAAGAATTCATTGAATCAAACGTGGTTTTGCGTCCAGCTTATGAAACAAATATCTCAGAGCTGCATGATCAGTGTAGACCACTGTTTTCAAGAGAACCAGGTATGATCGGACCTTCTCGAACACATAAACCACAAAAAGAAGCTCTTTCTCTATCGTAGTGTAATTACGCCGAGCGTCTGTAAGAGTCTTACTCGCAAAGTATATGGCATTGAACCGTTTATTACAGACGCTGACCTAACAATGCCCGAATAGCAAAGTCACTCGCATCACAGATCAACTCAAATGGCGACTCCCAGTCGGGTGCCACCATGATAGGGGCAGTAGTTAGCTTCTCTTTCAACGTGTTAAAGAAATGCAAACATTCATCATTGAAGACAAATGTTGCTTCCTTCTCAAGGAGCTTAGTCATAGGGCGTGCAATGAGTGAGAGATCTTTAATGAATCGCCGGTAAAAACCAGCGTGCCCTAGAAAGCTACGAACCGACTTAATAGACGTGGGAGGAGGCAGCTTAGATATAGTCTCAACCTTAGCCCTATTTACCTCAATTCCCTTACTCGAGATCTTGTGTCCTAACATTATACCCTCTCGGACCATGAAATGACACTTCTCCCAATTAAGGACCAGATCGGTCTCCTCACATCGGGTTAGCATCTTTTCCAAGTTAGTCAAGTAGTCCGAGAAAGAGTTACCAAACACAGAGAAATCATCCATGAAGACCTCAACACACTTCTAGATCATATCATGAAAGATGGCAACCATACACCGCTGAAATATCGCAGGTGCATTACACAGACCAAAAGGCATGCGCCTATATGCGAACGTCTCATAAAGGCATGTGAATGTAGTCTTGTCCTGATCTTGGGGGCTAATCGAGATCTGAAAGTATCCTGAGAAACCATCCAAGAAACAATAGAACTCGTTTCCAGAAAGTCGCTCAAGCATCTGATCGATAAAGGGAAAAGGAAAGTGATCCTTACGAGTTGCATCATTGAGCTTGCGGTAGTCAATGACTGTCCTTGAAGGAATTAGCTCGTTCTTATCATTCTGAATGACAGTCATACCCCTCTTTTTCGGGACTACATGCACATGACTCACCCACGGAGAGTCAGAAATAGGATATATCAACCTGGCATCAAGAAGCTTCAGTACTTGTTTCTTAATAACATCATGAATCTTCGGGTTGACTCTCCTTTGGGGCTAAATAACATGCTTGATGTCCTCCTCCATCAGAATCTTGTGGGTGCAATAAGCAGGGCTAATGCCTCGTATATCGGTAATCTTCCATGCAATAGCCCGCTTATGGTCTTTCAGAACTCTCAAGAGTTGCGCCTTCTCTTCGCTAGAAAGATCCTTGGCGATAATGACCGGCAACTGAGATTGTGTAACACCCGCCCCGATCCCGGAAATGCCACGTCAATACAATACACAGGTGGCAACAACGCAATAACTCTATAACACATAAGTCAGGAGGATATACTGAAATCACTGATAATTTAAAACTTTCATATAATATCATTAACATACAATTCACTGGTTAATAACATCTCATAAGACACGAACACTAACAAAACAGATACGTCTCCCACTGACAGCAAATCCCTGATCAGCAAACCCGGCTAACGATCTCTTCCCTGATCCCCTGAACATGGTAAACTCGAATACGTAAGCTCGGAAGCTCGTGAGTACTCGAGGGTTAGACTCTGCACAGTAAACACATAGCATGCGTACACATAGTACATACACACAACACAAGCTCTATCTCTGTCCCAGGCAATCAGCATCACTACACAGGTATGAACACAAAGCATGAGATCCACAGCCCTGCACACAGAATCACTGAGGGGGGAACCCTTCCCCAGCTAACGACCGCGGTCGTGGTGGTTAGCCACAACCCTGTAGCACGGGCGCGAACCGGCTACAGGCCCTGCCGTGTATACACGCCCCAAGGACTGTTAGGGACAGTCAACCCGCGCGATCACTCATCGCGAATCACCGTCCGTATGGAACTCATCACGGACCCCCGGACTGGATCTCATCTCATGCACACATATAACACATATGTAAGAACAGAATCATACCTGACGTCCACGTCCCTGTCTCATACACAATATTTCACAGTATACACAGATAACACAATACGACCCAAAAAATGGAGCGCTCGTTTGGAAAAAGGCTCGGGTACTCACCTGATCAATCCACTATTCTCGAAATCTCTGACTCGGCTCGGCTCGCTGACTCGCCCCTGAAATCACGCAGATCCCATACTCGTTAACACAAATCCACGAACACATATCACAAACTCATAATGAATATGAACCCGACTCGTACTCAAATGCAATCCCAACAGACCCCCGAAAATCCGATCCAAAACCCGACCCAAAATCCCAAACGGAATCCGACCGATAGATCACATAACTTAAACACAACTATTATAAATAAACACGACTCAAAATACAGCTCCAACGCAACCCCGAAGCCCCAAAACTGACCCGACCACCCTGCCTCGATCGCGGACCGCGCCCAAGGACAGCGGCCGCGCTCGCATCGTGGTCGCGGCTGGCCTATCGCGGCCGCGCTCAGCGTCTGCAACAGCTCCCTGTTCGTCGTTCATGGCGGAAACCAGGGGAGTTACACCCCCAACTCGATTTTCAGTACCAAATACTCCACAAAACATATACCAAACCAACCTTACACTTCTTAAATTTAAACTCACAAAATAACAGCATCACACATACGAATTTTAGTACCCAAAAACCATGAAACCTTACCTATTCAAGCTCCAAATCACAAGGAAGAAGATGATTAACACTAAACAAGCAACCGAATCAGATCCTTGCTCCACCCTTCGCTGCTCCAGAAATCCTCACGCACACACACTCTTCACACACTTTCTAGATTTGGAAAGGGAAAAGAAAAGAAACGCACGTACATATATTTCTCTATTTTCGGCGGGTCCCGACCCAATAACCCGAACCCGATACCCCTTTTTCACAATTAAAATCCACTTAACCCATTTAAATCCACGAACTCAAATATATAATTAATCCACTAAATTAAATACCCGGAGACACGTAACTCATAAACCCGACACATATATATCCACTAATCGGGATCTCATTGGCCCAACACGATAATAATTATTTAAAAATCCACTAAAATAATTCCACGCAATTATCTCGAAAATGGGATGTTACAGATTGCCCCTCTAAATAGGCGTACTCAAGATGAGATGGCAACTCCTTAAGTTCGAGAGTCGAGGGATCTTCAATGGACAACTTAGATGTGACTGACTCCTCGCGATCCATAGGTACAACCTCCTCAGTAGGCGGAGATGTATCAACGGCACACAAATCCACGGGATCGTCAGAGTGGACAACGAAATCAGACTCTAATGAAATTGGATACGATGATAGATCATCATCAGTAATACAAACGTCTACATCCGGTGATGTAGACGTCTCATGTCCCGACATCAATGACTTTAACACCTTCTCATCATCTTCTGGATAATGCTCTCTATCAGAGAAGTGTGAAGACTTAACAAAACAGATGGACTCAGCTGTGTCATTAGGCTTTTGCATCGCCTTATCAACATCAAAACTGACTCGCTCGTTCCCAACCCAAAGCGTAAGCTTCTTATCAAATACATCAATGATAGCACGGGACGTAGCTATGAAAGGTCTTCCCAGAATGAGCGGTACAGTGCAGTCTTTGCTCATGTCCATGATCATAAAGTCGACTGGGAAAACGAACTTATCCACTTTCACCAGCATATTCTCAGGAATACCCTGTGGGAACTTAACTGATCTATCGGCTAGCTGAATACACATGCGTGTAGGTTTAGGATCCCCTATCCCTAACCGAGCATATAACGAAGAAGGCATGAGATTAATGCTAGCTCCCAGATCAGCAAGAGCATTAGTAACGTGGAGAGGCCCTATATGACAGGGTATCGTGAAACTACCCGGATCATCTTGTTTAACTGGAAGCTTATTCTGGAGGACAGCTGAACATTCAGCATTCATTTCAACTGTAGCTAGATCCTCAAGCTTCTGACGGTTAGAAAGGAGGTCTTTCAGGAACTTGGCATACTTAGGCATCTGTGTAATTACATCAACAAATGGAATGTTGATCTGCAACTGTTTAAACAGAACCAAAAACTTGCCATACTGCTTATCTTGCACCTCTTTCTTCAAACCGATTAGGGCATGGGATACGTGGTTGGTAATGATTTGCTGCAGGGACTTTCGGAGATGGGACTTGTGCGGGACTCACTGATTCTGGTGGATGCACCTCGTCTGTAGTGGTCTCCGGCCCTTTCTCAGCTGAGGGTGAAGAACGAGGAGGTGGAGGGGTTAGACGGTTCAGGACCTTTGGTTGTCTTTCCACTTCTTGTCATAACCATCTTTGCTTCCCCCCCTGGGATTTGGAATCGTATTACTAGGAAGCTCGCCTGACTGCCTCTCATTCAAGGTCTTAGCCATCTGACCAAGCTGATTCTCGAGTTTCTTCATTGCTGATTGCTGATTACGATTGAACACAGACTGCTCGGCCATGTACTTTGCCATCATTTCTTCCAAACTCGGCTTCTCTTGAGTAGAAGTGTTTTTGTTTTACCCCTGATATTGTTGCTGATGGCGAGGATTCTGAAGCATTTGAACATTTTGGTTAGGTACAAATCCTTGGCCACGACGTTGGAACCTCTGTCCTTGCCCCTGCTGAAAACCTTGGTTATACCCCAGATTATACCCTCCCGAACTACCTTGATTGTAACCTCCTGAATTGCCCTGATTATAACCCACGTGAAGGTTAAACTATGGGCGAGGGTGAGCGAACCATGGAGGTCGAGGACGAGGGGGGGGGGGGTTAGAAAACGCCTGAGGTTTAAAGGTGTTCTGAGAGGAGTAATTCAGATTATTGTTTGGTCTTGGAAAACCTTCAGGCGTGTACTCATAATCTCCAGAAGAAAGGTAAACTTCCTCCTTTTGGTACTCAGTAGCATATGCAGCCTGCCACTTATAACCAAAATGAGCTCCACCACAATGTTCACACCCTTGCTGTATGGCATGCACAGGGCATGAAGATGAAGCTTGTGACTGGCCATTTGATTGCTTAGTTAGAATGGCTATCTGAGCAGTGAGATTAGCAATGGCTTCAACTTGCTTTGAATCATTTGCTTCCCAACCAAAGTATTCACTCGGTGTCTGAGTTTGACTTAAGACCAGATCATTGATTATGTCAAAAGCCTCTTCAGGAGTCCTCTTATACACCGACCCGTTACAGGCTGAGTCGACCAATGAGTGATACATGGGGTGAACATTCTCATAGAAAACCTTGACACGGTGATTAAGTGTCATGTTATGATTAGGGCATTTCATGATGGACTCTTTATACCTCTCCCATGCATCATATAGAGACTCGTCAGGTTTCTGCTTAAATGAGAGAATGTCACTCATAAGCTTAGTAGTCCGAGAAGGAGGGCAGAATTTGAGTAGAAATTTGGATTCCATTTCGTCCCAAGTATGAATCGATTTTGAGGGAAGGGACTCATACCACATCATGGCACGTCCTGAAAGAGAGTAAGGAAAGAGCATTAATCGAATTACTTCCCTTGGAACTTGATTAGCTTTATAACCACCGCATGCTTTTCTGAATTTCTTCAGGTGGGAATATGTGTCCTCAGAAGATAGACCGCAGAACTGTGCATTATTCTGAACTAAAGCGATTAGACTCGACTTTAGCTCAAAACTAACGGCATCGAATCCAGGAATAACTATTGCACCTTCCGAGTCATCGGTGACCGGTTGGTTAAGCTCAAGCATTGTCCTTCGGTCTCCCATTGTGAAAGATGAAGACTTAGAAGAAGACGGAGAATCAGTAGATGAAGACGGCGAAGAAGGTGAAGGACTAGAAATCGGAGGTAACTGAACACAAATGTCTACGTGACCTTCCTCCACCGGACGAGGAACAGTATGGTCAGTGGAATCAGATAAACTAGACAGTCCCTCAACTAAAGGGTGCGGTTGGTCATGAACACCCTTTAAAGAAAAACGAAGATAAACATAAAATTTAACTTTTAAGGGGGATTGCCCCTAAAAAGGATCAACTAAACTACCGATGTTGGTTGTTTCTTAAAGCTCACGCCGTTACCCGGCAACGGCGCCAAAAACTTGACGCGTGCGAAACACACCTCAGGTTTTAATGTTTAAATGAACCCAAAGTATAAATGCACAACTGGCAGTGTACTAATCGTGTGCAATATAGCTTTAAGAATCACCCAGGATTTATCGACATCAGGGAACGGAATAAAGATCGGAGACTCCAATACTACAACCTAAACCAATATTTAGCTATTTTGGACCTTTTTTATTGAATTAACAACTAAGATGATAAAAACAATTAACGAAATAACTAATTCAAACTAAGTAAAACAATAATAAAGTTAATATTTTTTTTGGTTTTTCTAATTAAATAAAAACGAATACCGGCAAACACTGATTAAACTAAATAACGATCGCAAACAAATGAAGACAACTAAATAAAGCGAAACAAACTAACGAGAGCAGAATTAAATCAGAACCAACTTAAGTAAAGATCTATAATAAATTAAACTTCACGAAACTCTTATATTACGAAAGCATCACCTGCTTGAAAAACTATAATTAATTTGCGATGGATTGAATTGACTGACTAAAGACAAATTGGTTGATAACCAATTATAAATTCAATTAAGCCTGGATTTTGGTTTAATTCACCAATTATTTGATTACTTCAAGTTAAAATATTTAATCTTGATAACCACGTGATGAAAACAAAGCAACTCGTCGAAACTCCAATATTAACCAATAAATCTTATAATTGCAACACAATGCCTAAAGACAATCGATTAACACCAAATTCCAACAAATTGACTTTGTCACTTAGAAAATCAAACTTTATGATTTGTCAACCCTATTATCGCAACACAATGCATAATAATCACCAAACACATAAAATTCTAGATTAACAATCAACTATCAAATCATTATCGCAATACAATGCCTAGAAGAGATAATTGACTATTAATTTTTTCATTTAAAGCATCTTTCTTTTTAAAACGTAGATTTAATTAACACTTTATTATCGCAAAAATAATGCTAAAAGATTAATAAAAATCTGATTTTTAAAAAGAAAATATGAAATAATCAAGAATCCAACAAATATAAACCAAAATCCATCAATCAATCCAATAATATACCAATTAATACATAGAATCCATCATCCCAAGCGGGTGAACAAGAAAACTACTCACTCATCATACTAAAACGCAAACTTAAAGTCAAATAAATAAAAACCATTAAGAAATCAGAAAGTTTAAGGAATGAGTGTACCAAATCCGTAGCTATCCGTGCGAAATTAAATTCCAAAACTTGAACCGAATGCTTGTAAATCCAAGAAATTCGAAACCCTAAGCTAAACTATGATTAAAATACGTTAAAGATGAAAGAAAGCTCTTAAATCGCTTTAAGTCGTGTCTGAATCGCACAAATCTATGCTGGAATTGCCCCGAATGCTTGGTTAATTGAAGAAGAATGAAACTTTTAGCTAAAAATATGATTAAGTACGAAGAACTACTGAAAACCGAGAGGATGATCACCGAAAAGTCGTCTGAAATTCGCCAAAAACTGATCTAGAATGCTACTGCCTCATGCTAGGTTTTAACAACGAATTTTGATGGGCTGGGCCCCGCACGTGGGTGCGTAGAGGTAAGTCACGTGGGTGCGTGGCTTGCTTTAACTGAAATTGGGCACGCGGACGCGTGGGATGTTCTACGCGGGTGCGTGGATGCTCAACTGGACTTAGCCACACAGGTGCGTGGAGAGTCTTACGCGGGCGTGTAGAGTCACTTTTCGCCAAATTTTTGCTTTCGATCACAGGAGATGGCTAAATCATAAAATCTCGTCATTTTAGCCTTGATTTCTGTTCCCATGTTGATTTAATGGCTTCTGACCTGCGGACCAAACATATTAATGAAATCAGTATCTTTTTCACGCGTTTCGGTCTGAAAACCACATAAATTGGAGATAAAATGATACCAAAAACATGTATAATTTTGCACATATGTTGGTACACCCTGTGTGACGATAGCAGTCTAAGCGATTTAACATTTTGGTTTAAGTAATATTCAAGATATTGGAAATTAACTAGTGTTTGATATATATGTTTATGTATGTTTGTCAGTTATTGAATGTGTGTTTGAACTTGATGTAACATATTACAAGAAGTTCAAACATAAAATCAAAGATTAATTCAAGCATAAGTAAAAACATAAGTTTCAACACTTAGGTGGTTTTAGTGAATTAGTTAGATTCGAATTATATAAGGCTTGGCATTCGAATCTGTGATAGATTCGAATGTAGCCCTAGATTAGAATGAGCCCAGATTCGAGAGTGTCATTGTGGACAAACTCGAATGGGCCTTGGGTCAGATTCGAGTTTGGCCCATAACAGACTTGAATCAGGGTCTATAATTAGGGATAGACTCGAGATATTATCAGACTTTTTGCAGAATTCGTGAGGGATTAAACATTAAGCGATCTCGAGTTTATCATTAGCGTTAGTGCCGTTTCGGAGAGAATCAATTCGTAGGATCGTTCGTGTGTCGTTCGTTCAGCCTCTGATAGTCTCCGTGTTTCGTAGTTGAGAGTTGTTTCCGTCTACCCGTTAACGAGGATTCCGCACTCGTTGACGGCTCCGCGTCTAGATAGATCTCGTAGTGGTAGACCTTACAAGTGGTATCAGAGCCTACGGAGTGTTCTTGGTGTTCTTCGTGTTCATCTAGATACATTCTAGGTTTCTTGACGCTAGTTGGACGGTTTTTCTCTCAGAATCGTGTTTTCAAGCTTAGCAAATTCTTATTCGGAAAATACTGTGGTTTTTCACGTTTTTGATCGAAATCATTATTTTTCGTTGGAAAAATACTGATTTAATCTGCAAAACGTTAAAAAATCAAAGTGTTAGCCGTTTTTCGAGTTTGCGGCGCTCGAATCTAATAGGGGTAATTAGGGTTTCACTTAGTCTCGAGTCTAACCAAAATCTGCTCCTTTCGAGTCTGATACAGAGGGTTTCGAATCTATTTCGAGTTTGTGCTACATTCGAATAGGATCTCGAGTCTACTTAGTTTCGAGTTTAGTTCGAGTTTAGTTTAGTTTCGAATAGTATTTCGAATCTGCTGTTTCGAGTTTGTCTGCCTTCGAATCTGACATAATTTCAAGTTTAATTGAATTATAACACTTAATCGAATTTAATCCCAAATAAATTGGAATCTGATTACTTTCGAATCTACCTAGATTCGAAAGAATTAATTCACATTAGTTTCAAATTAAATTAATTAAGGTAAATTCAATTACTTCCGAAAAGATGTCAAATCTTCAAAAATTCCTAGAAATGGACCACAAGGTCGGGAAGGCAAATGCTCCGCCTAAGCTGATGAAAGTCGAAGATTATTACTGGTGGAAAGGTCGGTTTACCGATTTCGTGCGTTTTAATGACATGCGCATGTGGGTGTGTATCGACGAAGGATATATTCTACCAGTGTCAGAAGTTGAAGGCCGTCAGAAAGTCTTATCATACGAAGACCGCTACAGCGTTTTTCACTGGAGAGACGTCGTCACCAGCAGAGACTGATGACACATTGAATCGCGCGTTCTTAGGATTAGGAAGATCGGAAGAACCGCAGCCTCAAGTACAACAGGCATCGACATCTCAGAGCTATTCGAAGATGCCCATGAGCGCAAAATCAGCGGAAGAACATCTGAATCTGCTTGCTTCTTTTGTGGCCGCGTACGGGAATTGTGTTCAGGGAAAGATTAACGATCCTGCTCTCTGGGATGAGGACTACGATCAGGTCGACCCTGATGATCTTGAGGAAATGGATCTAAAATGGCAACTGGCCATGGTAACCCAACGGGTTAAGAGATTCATTAAACGAACTGGGAGGAACTTGACGATGAACAACAAGGGGATTGGGTTTGATAAGTCTAAGGTAAAATGCTACAACTGTCAAGGACTGGGACACTTCGCCAGGGAGTGTCAGAGACCGAATGTGGAGACATACCAAGGGCAGAGTCAGCATCAGGGACAGTTCCAAAATCAGTCCCAACAACGATATCTTCCAAGTTCATCATCTGGTCAAGCCAACCTAGCGGGTCTACTATCCAATGTTACTTCAGACAGACAGCTAGATGGTACGTATGACTGGAGCTCACATCCAGAATCGAATGCTCGGGCTTTTATGGCAGAAGTCACGGAAACTGGGTGTGATGGGGAAGAGCAGACCACAAGGGACAGCAGTCCGATGTGGGTAGAGAAGGCGAATGATCAGACAGTACTGGAGTTTGCTGCTCAGATGGCCAACGTGGAATCTGATAACTCAAAGGTTAGTCTGACTTACTCTCTTTTTCGTGAATTATGTGCATTGTGTGTTAATTCTAACGATAGGCTAAATCTAGTCTTAGAATCACATAAAACCATAACTGCTCAAAATGAGAATTTAAAAATTGAAAACGCTAGCCTAAACGATATCAAGCAAGATCTTAAAGAAAAGCTTAAGGCTGATGCTCAAGACGTAATAGTTCTAAAAGACAAACTGAGTGAGCAGTGTGTTAGGATAGAGCTTATGTATGAGCACGTAGAGGCCTTGACCAAAAGTCTTAAGGACAAGGACATAGAGCTAGCTGAAACAAAGGTTAAGGTAGCAGAGGCAAATAGCAAGTTGGAGAAGTTTAGGAATTCGAGCCTAAACCTAGGGAAAGTTTTAGATGCCCAAAGACAGTCTAAAAAGCCTGTAGGTCTAGGATTTCACGAAATTCCTCCACCTTTCAATGCAAACTATGTGCCACAGCCTCAAGAGAAAACTGACAAATTAGTAGACTTAGAGGACCTACCTACACCAACACCAAAGCCTATAGTAGAAAATACACCTAAGGTGGCTGACACAACCGTCAAGGTTAAGAAAGTCAAATTTGTGTCTTCCTCCAGTGAAACACCTGCAGGAAAACAGAAAATTGCCTGGGGTGATCAGGACGATGAGCCAGTCGCCATAGATGTACAAAAGGAAATAGACACTAGTGAGACACCTAGATCTAAGGGAACACACAAAAAGTCCATAGATAAGATGTCTTGCTTCAGATGTCACGAAAAGGGGCATGTTGCTTCTCACTGTCCGCTTAGGAAAGCCGATGTTACACCTAAGACAGTGAATCCAACACCTGTTAAGCCCTCAACCAGTGTGGCGAGCACCAGTAGTTCTCAAAGTACCGAGAAAGCTGTGCAGGCCGCACCCAAACAAGTTGTGAAAAACACACCGGTTAAGGTTGGACCAAAGGAAGTGATTAGGACAAATTCACCGAATCGTGTCATTAATCAATCTAGATCAGCACCACAACAAGTCTATAGGAGCACAACACCTAGCAGGTCACATACTCCAGTTAGGTCTCATACTCCAGTTAGACAGTACGCACCGGTAAGAGCTCAGGGATCACAGTCTGAAATGCCATATAATAAAAACTATTCTAGAGCTCCACAACAAATGCCTACTCCAAGGCAAAGAGTGAACTTAAATCACTTGGCACCACAACAGACTCCAGTTCAAAGACCCAAGTCACCTAAAGGCGAGATGGGTATTTGAAAGAGTTCAAGTATGTGGACGAGAATGGTATAACCAAGTCAGTTATGGCTTGGGTTCCCCGTGATAACTAACCTAATTTCTTTCATGTGCAGGAGATTACCACAGGTCCAAACAACAAGTGGTTCGTCGATAGTGGATGCTCCAGGCACATGACAGGGGAAAGAGGTCTACTTACAGACTTCAAGGGTGGGAATCGGGGATTCGTATCATTCGCGGGTAACAAGGGTGGAAATATCACGGGTACCGGAGTGGTCACTAATGGGACAATCAAGTTGGACCAAGTTTATCACGTTGATAAACTAGTTCACAATCTCATTAGTGTATCTCAAATCTGTGATAAGAAGAACTCAGTGTTATTTACTGACACTGAGGCGTTAGTGCTAAAGCCGGGATTCAAGATTCCTGAAGAATGGGTATTGATGCGGGCGCCAAGGAAGAATGACTTGTACATGCTGGATATGAACAAGCCGGAGACTTCGATGGGGCCAATTTGTTTATTATCCAAAGCTTCGGAGACGGAATCGGTACTGTGGCACAGACGCATGGCTCACCTGCACCTAAGAAAAATGAACTACATAATGAAGAATGGATTGGTGCAGGGTGTGCCTATGAAGAGCTTTCAGTTCGAGGACAAGTGTCTATCGTGCATGAAGGCAAGCAACACAAGAAGACACACAAGTCCAAGAAGCAGAATTCCATAACCTCAACATTCGATTTGTTGCATATGGACCTTTTCGGCCCAATCAACAAACGGAGTATCGGAGGTAGTTGGTATTGTTTAGTTATCACTGATGATTACTCACGTTTTTCTTGGGTTTTCTTTTTAGGTACAAAGGACGAGACGGCTTCCAAGCTCATCGGGTTCTTAGACCAAGTGGAGAACTCCTACGGAACAAGGGTTAAAAATATTCGTAGTGATAATGGGACTGAATTCAAAAACACTGTAATTGGTGTATATTGCCTATCAAATGGCATAGTGCATCAATTCAGTGCACCATATGAACCTCAACAAAATGGGGTGGCCGAATGTAAAAATAGAACATTGATTGAGGCTGCAAGGACTATGCTTTCGGATTCAAAGGTTCCTACCATGTTTTGGGGGGAGGCAGTGAATACCGCGTGCCATATTTTAAACCGAGTCCTTACAGTCAAATCTTTGAACAAAACATGTTATGAAATTTTGAATAAACGGCCACCTAATTTAACTGGATTCGAACCATTTGGGGTACCATGCACTCTTTTACGAACAAAACATCAACCGAAGTTTAGTGAAAAGGCTGACGAAGGATACTTCCTAGGTTATGTGACGAACTCACTAAACAAACGGGTTTTTAACAAAACAAATGGTACTGTGGAGATTGTGTATAATATTGAATTCACAAGTTATACACATGAACCCCAAACTGGTCCGGAATGGATATTTGACTATGATAAGTTATTTGAGTCATTTAACATTCCTTTGGATGATAATGCAGGTACAATCGAAAAGGACATGGCGACGTTGCATCTGAATGACGATGGCCATATCTTTCCGAGGACTACGTTTGAATCCACATCCGAGCCTACTGCGACTATAGATATATCTCCAGAAGTCGATGTTCCTGAAGCACCTGCCACTGAGAATCAGACTCAAGCATCAAGTTCCAACTCTGAGGAAAACGTCCATGAGGAGGAAAATGTAGAAGTTGAGCCTGTTCCCCCATTAGGTGAAATAGGATCTAACTTAGGAGATAATCTAAGGGTTGATGAGATAGAGACCTCTAGGATTAACAAGAACCATCCATTAGATAGCATCGTAGGAAATCCTAACGAGGGTGTGAGGACTAGGAGTAGTGTAAATAACAACACTGTGTTGTTGTCAATGATAAACGACTCCGAGGCATATCACACATGTCTCTATTCATGTTTCATATCGCAAGTAGAGCCTAAGAATGTACAAATGGCACTTAAGGATAACTCCTGGGTTGAAGCGATGCAGGAAGAACTTTCGCAATTTAGGAAACTAGAAGTGTGGGAGTTAGTTCCATTACCTCGAGGGGAAATTGCCATAGGAACCAAATGGGTTTTTAAGTGCAAAAGGGACGATCGGGGTATAGTCACGCGCAACAAGGCTAGGTTAGTTGTAAAGGGTTTCAACCAAGAGGAGGGAATCGATTACAACGAGGTTTTTGCACCAGTAGCAAGGCTGGAAGCCATTAGGTTGTTTCTAGCTTTTGCCTCCTTCAAGGGCTTTAAGATATATCAATTAGATGTTAAGAGTGCTTTCCTGTATGGGAAAGTGAAGGAGTTGGTGTATGTAGAACAACCGCCCGGATTTACAGATCCAAAATATCCTGATAGAGTATATCGATTAGATAAGGCTCTATACGGATTGCATCAGGCACCAAGGGCGTGGTATGAGACTCTATCCAACCACCTGTTAGAAAACGGTTTTGAAAGGGGTTGGATAGATAGTACTCTGTTTGTTAAGAGGAAGGGAGAACACTTTATCTTGGTACAAGTGTACGTCGATGATATCATCTTTGGATCATCAGACGAACAGATGTGCAAAGATTTCGAGAAGGTGATGAAGTCTAAGTTCGAGATGAGTGCTATGGGAGAGTTAAATTTCTTTTTAGGGTTACAAGTTGACCAGAAGAAGGAAGGGATGTTTATCCATCAGACTAAGTATGTCTATGACATATTGGAACGTTTCGGGATGGAAGGAACAAAGTTGATTGCCCATTTCAGCACGCCGATTCAAGTGAATCACAACCTCGGACCGGGTACTGAAAGTGATACCCATGTGGATCCGAAATTATATCGGGCCATGATTGGATCACTTATGTATTTAACTGCTTCAAGACCTGACATTATGTTTGCTGTGTGTATTTGTGCTAGGTTTCAAGCGAATCCGAATGAGATGCATATGAAAGCTGTGAAGCGGATTCTACGATACCTCAAGTCGAAACCGAAGCTGGGACTTTGGTATCACGCGGAGGGAGATCTAGAGTTGGAGGCGTTCACGGATTCTGACTACGGAGGATGCAGCTTGACGCGCAAATCAACGACTGGAGGTTGTCAGTTCCTAGGAGGGAGATTGGTATCCTGGCAATGCAAGAAACAAACATCGGTAGCCGTGTCAACGTGCGAGGCCGAGTATGTTGCTGGTGGTAGTTGTTGCTCACAGGTTCTGTGGATACAACAACAATTGCGGGATTACGGTTTGGCTTATACTCAAACTCCAATTAGGATAGACAATCAATCTACAATTGCTATAACCAATAATCCAGTTAAACACAACAAAACAAAGCACATAGACATTAGGCATCATTTTATTCGTGATTGTGCTGAAAAGAACTTAATCAAATTGGTAAAAGTGGCAACAGAAGATAATAATGCAGATTTATTTACCAAAGCATTTGATAAGTCACGGTTTGAGTATTTAATTCAACTGAATGGAATGCGCAACCCAGAGTAATTTGACCTTAGTAGTAGTAGCTTATTTTCTTTTGTAGTCGTAGTATTTCTTTCTTTACAGTAAGCTGCTAATTTAGGAAAGTTTCTATTTTTAGTAAGTTTCTATTTTTAGTAAGTTAGTAGGTTAGCTTATTTTATTGCTATTTCTTATGAAAAACAAAAGAAAAAAGAGAGAAAATCATAAAAATACAAAAAAAGAGAATATCAGAAAATGAGTTAAGTCTTAGATACATAGGTTCAAAGTGACGAAAATTAGCACATTCGTTACAAACTCTAAGTGTTTAGGCTTTCACACATAATGCAACTAAATTCTAAGTGTTATACTTTATTTAGTTTGATGTGTTGGTAGGCATAATACATATAGGGAATCTCAAGGCTAATAAAATACTCTAGAAAAAGTCAAGCGTGTCACTAACTTAGATGTACGACCAATCGGTCTTAATTTTTATGTACAAGACATACAAACTTTGAGTCTAAATGAGGTATGCAAACTTTTTGGGGATGTATAGCAACATCAAATACATCTTAAAATGGAAAGAATAGAAAAATCATATGAAATTGAGAGTCGAAAACATGTAACTTTGTTGTACGTAAGTACATACCTGTTGCCTCTGTTTAGATTCGGGTTAGCAGATATGTCACTTTGTTGTACGTCAGTACAGACCTGTCACCGCTGTCTTGCTAACTTTAAAAATAAACCTTAAGTCAAACTAAGACACTTTGTTGTATGAAAATACAGACCTGTGTCCGATGTTTGTCTTTTAAAGAAAGTTTGCAAATACTAACAAGTTAGAATCTTTGTCTGTGTGCCTTGATCATAAAAGTATGTCTATGTCTGAGTCACGTAAGATAATTTCATGATAAATAAAAATGCCAAGGGATATTCCGAAATGTAGAATGTTTAAAGGGGTAAAATACCAACAATCGGCCAAATAGGTATGTCACGACAAATAATCAAAGGAATCAAAAATTCCTAAGTGTGAAAGTTTAAGTACTGAAAGTAAGTATCAGACATCGCTATCTGATTGAACCTTTCTTAGACTATACTCATCAAAAATATTTTGTTTAGTATTTAGCTTAGGTTGTAAATTTTATAAGTATAGCTTAAGTCTAGATTAAATTTTTGGTCAAAATTTTATTTTTATCTTATTTTATTTTATCTTAGTTTATTTTATTTTATTTTAGTTTATTTTAGTTTAATTTTTAAAAGGTCAAAAATTACTGAGGGTGCATTCAGAGTTGGATAAAATAAACATTGCGTGAAATATCATATGCTTAGGGTAAAAGATTGGGCATAGTTTATCCTGTTACACAATACCGTAGAAAAAGGTTGAAAAAGTTGAAGTTAATTCAAAAATTTTCGAAATTTTTCTAAGTGTTTGGTGTTTTCGAGTTTAGGACAGACTCGAATTGGGAAGGCTTCGAATCTGTCGGTAGATTCGAGTCTGGCCTTAGATTCGAAAGTTGGTAGTATATATAGGTCAACAGTGAAGTCATTTAATACTTACTGTTTTCGAATCTACTTCCTCGAATCTATATTGGCGATCTCGAATCTATTCCTCGAGTCTACCGTTTCTCATATATACGACAATCCGTCGAGTTTATAGCTAAACTGTTCGATTCTACTCCTGTATCCAGGTATAATCAACTTGATTGTACAAGATTCATGTAGTTTTATACAACATTTTAGGCAAAATCATTGATTTTTTTGAAGGTTTAAGGGTCTTAATTGGGTTTTTACAAAATTACCAAGTTAGGACCAATAAACAGTTAAATTAAATACATAAATCAATGATTAGAACCTAGTTGAACTAATGTATGTGATTTGCTAAGTTCAAAATGATTAAAATCTTGGGTTTTTGTTGAAATCTTGGCCGACGGGGCTTCGAATCTGTTCCTGAGGCTTCTCGAATCTGTCATTAGACTCGAGAAGACCACGACTTTCGAATCTGTCATCAAACTCGAAAAGGGACTTTTTCGAATCTGTTACATTCGAATCTGTTACATTCGAATCTGTCTTTTATTTGCATTATTTAATTTAAATTTTATTAAACTTGTAGAAATTTGATTGTGTTGGATTTTGTACTTAAACAAGTTCAAAATAGAACAGATTTGAATTTAAACAAGTTTATTGATTTTTATGAATCTAATAGTTTTGTTTATTGTGCAGAAATGGCAGTACGAGCTTTTGTGCCTAAGCACAATATGGTCCTTCATCCTGATCATAATCTCCCTGAGGCGCAGGGATTCAGACAAATGCTTGATTTCCTAGTAGAATCTAGGATAGGTTTTGCATTGTCTCATAATGTTCAGCTCGTTTTACCTTATATTCGTCAATTTTATGATCATCTTCAAGTAGACTGCTCGGTCACCCCGACAGTGCTACGGACTCGCATAGCTGGACAACCGCTAGTCTTTTCGGCGGATATGCTGCGTCAGGTGTTGCAGCTAGGTACACAAGAAGAAGAGTCTGGACCAATTGAGTTTCCTCTGAATATAAGGCAAGCGGCCTTTCAGAGAATGGGTTACAGTCTCGATGTGACGAAGGTGTCCTATATGAAGAGCGAATTAATCGGACAATGGAGGTTTTTAGCTCATGTTTTTATGGTATGCTTTGCACCAAAGAAAGCAGGATTTGACTATATGGTTGCGAAGATCCAGTCTGGGATAGTCGCGATGGTGTATAATCGACCATACAGCTTCTCGGAAATGTTTTTCTCTGAATTTGTTCACCAGATCACTGCTCCAGAAAATCAACAGTTCCTGTTATATCCACGATTCATCATGATGCTGATCAGACACTTCTTGCCAAATCTGCCTCCGTCTAATGAAATTCAAAGCGTTGCTGTAATGGATAAAAGGATCTTTGCTGACTGTTCCTCGCACTGAGGAAGGTTGGCTGTTCCAGTTGAGCGTCCGTTATTTGGAGCAATCTTGGATAGAGATTTTGAAGCCCTAGATGTTGGCAACTGGGCAGGGGAAGTTGAATTTCAACAAAGACAACCACAGCCACAACAACAACAACAACCACAGCCACCGCGTGCTCAAAGGCGAAGACAAAGACCATCCGCGAGCCAAACTCAGGCGTCTAGGCCTTCTACCAGTCAGCAGCCGGAAGTACAGGAAGCAGGGCCTTCAAGTGCTGTTCCCGAGTCCGAAGAAATAGCCCAAACGTTAGAGATATGGGCGTCTGGACCCCATGCTAATGAAGATGTAGCTGCCGCGTTAGTGGGCGAATTACTTGAGCCTCCAGAAGGAGAGGAAGATGTGTTGAGAGATGTTGAAGAGTATGAACCAGAGCAGGCTGATAATGTTTTGTCATCATCTGCAACAGAATCGGAAGAGATGGAGGAGTTAGAGGTTGAGGCTCCTGAGTCAGTATCGACTGAACCAACTGTTCAAATTGGAACGTATGGATCAAGATTGGTAGTTAATGAAGAAGCATCGAGGAGGAGAGTAATAAGGGAATCTGATGAATCAGATTTTGAAGAAGAAGAGATTGCTCCCTTAGTGACTCGGCAACGGGCCAAGCGTCACAGGTTTATGCAGGGATCATCCTCAGCATCTGAAGCACAACCGGAAATTCCCCAAACTCAACATCAAGAACCCCAAACCACTGTTCCACCACCACCACCTCAACCTGAACCATATATTCCATCACCAATCCGCCCAACTCCTATACAGTCCATTCCATCAACCTCATCATCATATGCCGACAATCAACGATTTCTGCAGCTTAAGGCTCACGTTGACTTCCAGCATGTCCAAATCTTAGGCCTAACAAAGGCGATCGGAGAAATTCAGTCTCATAATGCCAATCTAGATAGAGAGAATGCCGATTTAAAGAAGATAGTGGAGCAAGTCCAGGAAGAGAACGTTGAATTGAAAACGTTTGTCTGCGATCAGGCAGCTGAGATAAGGTCGATGCGCTCCCTAATAGAGCAGTTAATGAAAAATATACAGGCTCAGGGGGAGACGTCGTGCCGTGATCCAGATGTACAGAGGCCAAGAGATGGTGATGATGAAGACAATCAAGGCAATGATCCCAGCCCTAAAAGTCAGAATGAGCCAGTAGATTTTTCTGATGCTCAGACTGCTCAATCTCAGGGGGAGCCTAGTCTAGCAGGAGGAGAAATGGGTGAGGCAAGTTCATCAAAGGTCTCGGAAAGTCAAGTGCGTGAAATGATTGATGCATTGATGGATATTGATGAAGAGCCATTAGAGTTAGATTTTGATTTTGAAGATGATGTGGATGACTTGGAAGAAGGTGAGTTTGTACCAGAAGATGTGGCCGATTGGAGATCTGATGAGGAGGTTGTATTAGACGAGGACGATAATGTAAACGAAATAATCATCCAATCCCAACCTGTCACAGAATTATATGAGCACACTGAACAGCATGTGATATATATTGATGACATCAGAATGGCCTCGGTAGATGATTCAGTGATGGAAGAGGCTGAAAGAGAGCCGAGCAGAGCTGAATTGCTAAATCTTTGGTTCAGAAAGGAAGAGAAGAAGACTGAGCCGAAGATAAAGAAGACGATGAGAAATCCAGGTGCAGAAAACTTCTCAGGAGGCATTATTAGCTGGTTCTTCGATAGAGAACTGCAGCTCTTTATTCTAAAAAGGAGAGATGGGCTCCAATACCTAAGGCGCAAGCCTAAAGTGTTCAATACATTGCCGAAGGTAGAGGTGAAGGAGCTGGCATGGAAAGAGTTAGTCAACATCGGAAATGATCCCTATGCTGAAGTGATCGCGAAGATAATCAGACGTGGGAGATCCGGTAGGTTTGAGAGACTCAAACCAAGCTCTGGAAAGAGAGTTGAAGATTCTTCAAGGATAGATCCGCATACAGGGCGACCATGGGTGAAAATGGTTTATAAGCCTGTCAAATGCTTACGAAGGGTGCCCATGAAGAAGATGCCTCAAGATATTTTGTCCAACATGAAGTGGTGGTACCTGGATAATGAAACTGCTGAAGCCATCATGGAGGAACAAGACGACAAAGTTCTTTTGAGAGTGTATGATCCTCTACATCTGATGAATCTGTCAAAGGAAGATCTGAAAAAGCTTCATGGTCAACATATCTTCTTTCATGAAGGATGGAGATCTGAAGCCAGAAAGTTCCAGAAAGTTGTCAGAGTTTGTATAGATGCTGGTATATATGCAGGTAGTAGTATATATAGATCTAGTACTTAAACTTGATGTAAATAGTTAGAAGCTATCGTCAAGGGGGAGTCTGTTGGTACACCCTGTGTGACGATAGCAGTCTAAGCGATTTAACATTTTGGTTTAAGTAATATTCAAGATATTGGAAATTAACTAGTGTTTGATATATATGTTTATGTATGTTTGTCAGTTATTGGATGTGTGTTTGAACTTGATGTAACATATTACAAGAAGTTCAAACATAAAGATCAAAGATTAATTCAAGCATAAGTAAAAACATAAGTTTCAACACTTAGGTATTTTTAATGAATTAGTTAGATTCGAATTATATAAGGCTTGGCATTCGAATCTGTGATAGATTCGAATGTAGCCCTAGATTCGAATGAGCCCAGATTCGAGAGTGTCATTGTGGACAAACTCGAATGGGCCTTGGGCCAGATTCGAGTTTGGCCCATAACAGACTCGAATCAGGGTCTATAATTAGGGATAGACTCGAGATATTATCAGACTTTTTGCAGAATTCGTGAGGGATTAAGCATTAAGCGATCTCGAGTTTATCATCAGCGTTAGTGCCGTTTCGGAGAGAATCAGTTCGTAGGATCGTTCGTGTGTCGTTCGTTCAGCCTCTGATAGTCTCCGTGTTTCGTAGTTGAGAGTTGTTTCCGTCTACCCGTTAACGAGGATTCCGCACTCGTTGACGGCTCCGCGTCTAGATAGATCTCGTAGTGGTAGACCTTACAACATATCAGTTACAAAACTCGTTAGGCGGTAGCCGGTCAAGGAGCAACAAGTAATTGACCCAGACGAGGAGTACTCAGATTTGAATTTTTAAATGTAAATGTCATAATTACATATACAACATATTCATAATTACTCAATCATAATAAATATAATTCTTCATAACACTTAAGAAATATATTTAATAACATTATTTTGATTGATTTTAAATCAATTTAGGTCTAGTTTGACCGAGTAATTAGCTGTTTGACCTCGTTTGACTAAGCACTTCCTAGTAGTTCGGTCGATTCTGACCGAGTTTGATCAGTCTCGAGTAATTAGGCTGATTATCCCCAAGTTGACATACGATTGATTCCCAAGTATTCAAACACCCGAGCTGATTTTCACAACACTCTATGCATAACCTAACTGTGAAACTATCAGGTGGCGTTTGGTTTGCGAGATTTCAGAGAAACTGGTGAGATTCTCATTTGAAAATCCCTTTCTTATCATGTTTGGCAAAAAAAAAAATAAAGGGATTTCATTTTCCTTTAGCATTTCACAATCCTCCATTTTAAGATTTTAGAATTTTTCTTTACCCCTTATTATTCCAAAATCTCATATCTTTACATTTCGAAATCCAAACCAAATGACAATATTACTATTATCCTCAACATAACCACCACCTACCTATACCTATTGATGAAGGTTCGACGGTGGATCTCCGGCGGTGGAGTTAGAGGTTTTTGTTGATCGTCTCCTGCCGTGAACTTTGTATATGGTTTGGACATGACTCACTGAATCACTGACTGAGTATGGGAGTTCCGATTCATGGGGACTAGGGGTCATTTGTATTAACCAGTCCGGGGACTTTGGCCGTTGACGTCGAATTTGACTATTTTAAAAGAGAAGAAGGTGCATTTAAAAGACAAAGGCCAAGCTTTTCCTCGTATATTACAAACACTCGTTTGTTAAACAACCAAAATGATTTAACCGGTCATAAATTGTATTTTTATAAATATATTATTTTAAAATAATAAAATAATATTAACTATCGATTGTGATTCTCACCCGAGGATCACTCTCTGCTTTCGATCGAAGATTATAAATAGAATTATGTGATTGATCCTAAATAATAAAATTTGTCATTTTAAAAATAGTTGTGACGAAAAATAATTTTTATGATAGAATGTAGAAAAAAGAACGTGGTCATAATGATATATTCGAATTTTATAAAAATATAATATATCAACGTTATAACAGAAAAATAAAAAAAATTATATATTATATATAAAATAAATTAATTAGTCAGGTGCATACCTACTGTTGACGTGAAATTTGACTATTCTAAAAGAGAAGAATGTGCATTTAAAAGACAAAAGCCAAAAGGTGTTTTTCCTCGTGTATTACAAAAACTATCGTGTTACAGGAATTGATTTAAAAAATATTTAAAAATAAATATATAAAAAGATATAAAAAATTTTAAAGTTTTAATTTAATGAAATTTTAATTAGTTAATTGTCAAATTAGATTTTATTAGGTTGAACTGAAATTGGATTTGATATTATTAGTAATTCTAATAAATGACATGACATTTTGTGAAATATGACAAATCTATATTCTATCTATATATATTAATAAAGCAAAATAATCTGTGTCACGTGTCATTCCCTTAGCTCTTCTAATTTATGTTTTCCCGCCTATTTTGCCTAATATATGTAACATCCCATTTTCAAGATAATTGTGTGTAATTATTTTAGTAGATGTTTAAATAATTATTATTGTGTTGGACCAATTATAACTATATAATTGGGTTCGTGGATTTAAATGAGTTAAGTGGATTTTAATTGTTAAAATGTGTTATTGGGTTCGGGTTATCGGGTACCGGGTTCTAAAAATTAAAAAGTATACGTACTGCTCCTTCTTTCTTTCCTTAATTGAGAACTAAAGTGTGAAAAGGTGTGTGTATGTGCGTGAGCTTTCCAGCAGAGAGAAGTTATCAAATCTGAAACTTAGTCAAAGAAATCCATTCTTAATCTTCATTCTTGAGTTTAGAGGTTGCCAAGGTAAGGATTCATGCATTGAACATTTAATTTTCGTGATATATGTCAAGGGTTTGTGGGTTTGGTTGTTTAAATTATGTGGTGAAGTTTTACATGGATTTTGAGAGGATTTTCGTAGCTGGAATCAAACCTATGGGAGTTTCTAACTTCTGGGCAGATGAGGAAGACGAACCAGGGGGGAGACCGCCAGCGGTCGCGGTCGCGACCTGGGCGTCGTGGCCGCGACGAGCAGAAGCCGGGCGCGGGCACGTTTGGCAGATGGGCGCGGGCGCGGTCCGGGGGATAAGGGTGCTGGGCCGGATTCAGTTTGGGACTTGGGTCGAGTTTTGGGGGTCTTGGTTGGGATTATTTATGAGGTTTCGGAGTCGGGTTTTGTTTGGGATTTTCGAGTTGGGTTTTGATTGAGTCCTCGGAAATTTGTTGAGTCGTTTATTGGGTTGTGCTTCGATTGGGTCTTCGGGACTCGATTGGGAATTAATTGGGTCTGAGTTGGTTTGGGTTTATTGTGAGTTGAGTTTATGTGTTTGTTGGAAATCGGATTTGTGATTAATAGTTGGGCTCCGTTGAAACACCCATACAACTAATACCAGTATTTCGATACCATTATACATTAATTTATACAGAGTACTTGCGGAAATACGGTCAATTTAAAACTTTTAATACTTTAACAATCATCAACGTGATTCCAAACACTTTGCATATAACACAACAGAGTTTCTGAAATCACGGAGTAATGTAATTGGGGTCACATTGTTAAATCATCAGTGTGATTACAAACGAATTAATAATCATTAACTAATTCGTGTAAGTCAAAAATGGAAGTCTGCTACTCCCACCCCAATCATCAACAAAATATGGAGCTGCTATCCGTGCTCCAATCAATGTCTAACAGTTTGGCCCAGCCGGGCCTTTGCTCTTAACAGCTCCTGAAAAGCATTATCAACTAACAGGTAAACAACAAAGTTGTTTAGTGAGTTTCTAGATTAAAGTACCATGCGATATATGAATGATGCCATGCAATGCCATGAATTCAACTAACAACCTCAGGAGGCCAACTAATGGCTAATAAGCTACCACATTGCGGTTACCACACACAAGCTTACCGTACAATGGGTTTACAATCTACTGCTCGATTACCACAGACACAGGCTTATCGATATGCAGTTTACAGTGATGCCATACGATTACCACACACAGGCTTATCGTTTTACAGGCAATAATGGTTACCACACACAGGCTTACCATTATGATTCCGCTAGGTTACCACACTCAGGCTTACCGTCTCGGCGGAGAGGTCAAATGAATGATCAACAACTTATCAACCGAGTGATATTATGACAACAATAATAAATGTGATGGCAAAGCATGTAAATGACAAGAATGATACGAAAGCAATAACATACAATTCATGATATGCATATAAATACATTAATGCTAGAACTCACAGTGGTGTACAACAAGCTCTCGGCCTCGAAACCGAGTTATAATCGTCAAAATATGATTAATAGTCTCCAAGGGACCTTAACCCGTCAAACCCCTACAAATAGGTTCATAATGTAATATTTATAAGTCTCATAGGTTATAACTTCTTAACATTGATCCGGATACATTAGTCGTAAGACTTAACTAATTTCGGCATTAAACCTCAATAAATATTTTGGTCTAATTATTCTTCTTAATAGATGTCATAGACTATTATGACAAAAGATCTCATAGAATAAAAATAATTAATGTTACAATTTCGGTCCAAGGCCATCCGAAATTCGGACCATGGTCATCCGAAATTCGGGCCATCCTAGATCCATACTTAGCAAATTTTTCAGAATATTTCAAGGCTGAACTGCACTTTCTGCCTTACGGATTTAATGTCAAAAATACTAAAACTTTTCTATATTTATTATAAAGAGTTGTAAAATTATTCCCAACATATATATATATATATATATATATATATATATATATATATATATATATATATATATATATATATATATATATATATATATATATATATATCTTAACCCATTTTAACCATCAAAACATCATTTTCATCTTTTTAGATTACATAGGGTTCATATGAACTCAAATTTGGGGTTTTGAGATAAACCCACCAAAATACATAAAAAGTTGCATAATATACTTTCAAAGGATGGATCTAACATATTCCATCATTATTTTTGAAGATCTAAAGATTTCTAAGAGATCTTCATGAAACCCATCAAAATACATAGAAACTTGTATAATATACTTTTTAAATAATGGATCTAACATATTTCATCATTTTCTTTTCAGATCTAGCCATTTCTAAGAGATCTCCATAAAAACCCCTCAAAATACATAGATACTTGTATATTATACTTTTTAAATAGTGGATCTAACATATTTCATCATTTTCATTGAAGATCTAACCATTTTTAAGAGATCTCCATAAAAACCCATTTGAGTTCTCATCTTCTTCATATGAAGAGTGGAGAGAATAGAAAAGTAAGAGATTTATAAAAATAAGAGTTGGTACCTCTTGGATCTTCAAAATCGTATGAAACTTCCAATAAAATCAGATTTTTCTTTCTTTCTTCTTCTCTTTTTCTTCTCTTTTCTCTCTTTTCTTTATCCTCTCTTTTCTTTCTTTTTGAAGTGGCCGAACACACACACACACACAAGGTGTGTGTGTGTGCGTAACATTTAAGCCAACAATTTGGCAATTCTTTTTTCTTTTTTCCTTTTAGTCCTTTTACTTTTCATATTTACCATTTAGACCCTACAATTATTTCCATTTCTTTTAAGGTCCTTTCTTTATAAATCAATACTTTATTTATTATAATTTACACAACCATTTATTTATATATCACAATATTAATTAATATTCCGAATTTGTAATTCTTTACAATAAATATTAATTATCGATTAAATAATCGGGACGTTACATCCGTGTATTTACAGGGACGAGCAGACAACGAGACGAGCCGGGTCGGAGGTTATAAGTTCAGTGTTTGGGACCAATTGACCAGGTGAGTACCCGAGTTTCTTTTTAAACCGCGGGACTGTTTTCCGAGTCATAATTGTGCAGTTAGCTTTGTATATGTGTATATTGTGTATTGTGAAAGAGACAGGGACGTGAGTGCAGGTGTGATTCTATTCTCATATATGTGTTATATGTGCATGAGATGAGATCTAGTCTGGGGTCCGTGATGAGTTCCATACGGACGGTGATTCGCGATGAGTGATTGCATGGGTTGACTGTCCCTAACAGTCCGTAGGGCGTGTATACACGTCAGGGGCTGTAGCCGGTTCGCGCCCATGCTACAGGGTGTTAGCTAACCACCTCGGCCGCGGTCGTTAGCTGGGGAAGGGTCCCCCTTCAGTGATTCTGTGTGCAGGGCTTGGGATCTCATGCTATGTGTTCATACCTGTATTGTGATGATGATTGCCAGGGACCGAGTTAGAGTCTGCTTTGCGTGTAGGTGCTATGTGTATGTGTGTTACGTGTTTAATGTGCAGAGTCTAACCCTCGCGTACTCACGAGCTTCCGAGCTTACGTATTCGAGTCTACCATGTTCAGGGTATCAGTGAAGGGATCAGTAGCTGAGTTGTTGATCAGAGACTCGCCGTTGCGTGAAGACTGTTGTAGCTGTCTTTGTTAACGATTATGTTAGTGTTCGTGTCTTATGGGATGTTATTAACCATTGAATTGTATGTTAATGATATTATGTGAAAGTTTTAAATTGTCTGTGATTTCAGCTCATCCTACGACATGTGTATGATAGAGTTATTGAGATATTGCCACCTGTGTATTGTATTGACGTGGCATTTCCGGGTTCGGGGAGGGTGTTACAATATAACTCTTTCAATTAACTAATATAATTGATTTAAAAATAAATTAAAAGATTACTAATATAATTAAAAGATTTTAAATACTTCCTAATATAACTTCTAATTTACCTAAAATGATTATCTAGAATTATATAATTGATTTATAAAACATTTTTTTATTATTAAATTTTAAATTAAATGTTAGATGATAAATAAAAACAAATGAATAACTTTATTTATTTCTCGAGATGTCATATGTCATCATTAGCAATTCACGTGTGACCAATTATATTCTAGGAAAAACAAATAATATCAAAATAATATATTTCTAAATCTAAATTTAATGTAATAAGATTTAAAATAAATTCAAACAAAATATTCATATTTTAATAATTGATAACTACAATATAATAGAAAGTTTAGATATGAAAGAAAACTTATTATTATTCATATACATTTAGAAGTCTTAAAAAATTATAGATCATGACAAATAATAATAATATAATTCTTGTATAAATTTTTGTAATAAAATTAATATTTATATGTTTTTTTTATTAGTTTGCATGTATTTAATATAAACAAGTATATATTAAAATATTTACATAATATGCGGGTAATAAACTAGTGCTTTATACAGTAGTATAGATAAAAAAGGATAAACACAATATATTTCTCTTAAAAAGATAAATACTTTCTATTATATTTTAATCTGTAAACAAAAAAGATATATTATTTTTCAAAAAGATAAATACACTCTATTATTTTTTAAGTATAAATATTACTTTGTAGTGAAATATATAAGTATTACATTATAACAAATTAAAATCTCAATTTATATAAACTAATCTATATTAAATTAAAAATAAAAAGTTTTAAACATCATAAAGGAACAACTTTTATTTACATAAAAGACATATTTCATAACATTTTTTTAAAAAATATAGTAATTTTTATTTTTTACATTCTGTTACATATAAATAATTTTTATTAAAAATATCCACATAATACGTGGGTCATAAACTAGTATCTATAATAAAGTAGAATATATTCTGCCACATTTCACTCTCATATACTTCCAAAATTTTATTTTCCCGACTCTTTTCCATAATTACAATTATAAATTACCAATAATAAATAGAAAAAAGTATTTAAATACTTTCTTTTTCCATTTATAAATTTATAAAAGGTAACACTTTGATTGATTTATATATATTCTTATATTAATTTCACATTTTTATCATAACCAATCTATACTATATATAATAAGAAAATCACTTGGAGTTTCTGGACCATTGGATGGAAAGAAATCAATGGTCCAGATCAATGACAACTCATAATTATTTATGAAATGTCTCTTATACCCTTAATGAAAATCAATAATTACAATTATGCCATTTTCTTAAATCATATTCGCAGAGAAATGTGATTTAGGGTTTTCATCAGGCTTCTCTTTTTGACAGCTTCTCCTCTCCATTTCCTCCTTGCAGTAAGACGAAGATGCATTCAATCTTGCTACAACTGATATCGTCATTCTTTTTGCAGGAATCCACAAGTAGATTTGCAAGCCCTGGATCGTGCTCATAGAATTGGTCTACTTTTTTTAAAATTGTGATAGACGCTTGCGCCGTATATCTTTTGCTTCATTTTTGCAAGGTTTGAAAATTTATAATTCCCTCAATCAAATATTGTTTATTTATCTAAAATCATCTAACGTATTTAGATCATTTATACAAATTAGTTAAGGGATTTGTATCATTTATACAAATTCTCAATGGATTTCAATTCCCTCAATCAAATACTGTTCTTGTTTTTTTGCATAGATTTGATGTCGTTCTTGTTTTTTGCATTAGTTTTCAAGCTTTGATTGAATCATTTTTAATCTGCAAATTCTGTGAATTTTTCTGTTTCCGTAATTTCCATAATTATTGTGTATGGAACGAGCTCCACACTGGAAAAGGTAACACTTTAAGCCCTGTATATATTTTTAAATGTTACATGCAGTTAATTCTTTCATTTGTGTAAAGTTGACTTTCATTTTATTGAAAATGAAGTTTGAGGGATAATTGAAATGTTAAACACCTAAGATTTATTGACTCCCTTGCCTATCCACAAATTAAAAATCAAGTCAACTCCATTGGGTTCACATACGTGTGTCTTGATACCGAAATACATACACACACACAAAATGATAATTTTTTCTTTGATTTAAAATTTTTGTTGAATCATGAAATAACACGTTAATTCAACATATATGTCTTTGATTCATATTTCTCATGAATATTTGATTTCATACGATCCCATTTCTCTCTCTCTCTCTCTCTCTCTCTATATATATATATATATATATATATATATATATATATATATATATATATATATATATATATATATATATATATATATATATATATATATATATATATATATATATATATATATATATATATAAGCAACTTAAATGGTAAAAGTTGTAGGATTTAATTTTTACGAGTGACTGATTTTTAAAGTTGAAAAAGGGATTCTGACAGCAACTTGTGGGCTGTTGTTGTTGTCACAGACACACACACACACACACACACACACATTCTTTGTGCAGGAATCCACAAGTACATTTGCAAGCTCTGGATCGTGCTCATAGAATTGGACAGAAGAAAGAAGTTCAAGTGATTCGCTTTTGCACTGAGGAAAGAAATCAATGGATGGACAGAAGAAGGATTATACATACACGGTATTCTTCATTTTATTTCTGTTTGTGATTGAAAAGCTTCTGAAATGATTATTTGGTAACCTTTTATATCTTATAATTGACTATGACAGTACACCATCGAGGAGAAGGTCATTGAAAGAGCTTATAAAAAGCTTGCACTTGATGCTTTGGTTATTCAACAGGGGCGCTTAGCAGAGCAAAAGAGTAATTATTTTGGGAAGGCATTATTACCGGATGTTTAAGAATTCTATGTACCGTGTAAGTATAATCCTTCTTTGTGTTTTTTTTTTTTTTTTTTTTTTTGCAGCTGTAAACAAAGATGAGTTGCTTCAAATGGTGAGGTTTGGTACATATGTTGTCTATATTGGTACTTACGGACTTCATGATCTTTGAAAATTGGAATGCAGGCTCTATTTATTTTTTTGGCATTTGATGTCATTTTTGTTGATTTCTGCATTGCACTGCACTGGTGTGTGTTACTGGTATTATACACGGTTGTTGCCTTCTGTGTATAATAGCAGTGTTATATAACATCTTGAATTGCTATTATGCAGGTAGAAAGGAACTTGGAGTGCTAAAGTGTTGTTTTCATTAAAATCAAAGGTAATATTAAACATAAGAATGTTTGAATAATATAAGACGACCTCTTTGCTAATTAAAGTAAAACTTTTATGATATTTTTTAATGATTGATTTATCTAAATAATGGTTTTTTATCCACAGTTATTTTTTTATTTTAAAATTCTTTAAATATATTTAACTTTGTCGATTAAATTGTTTTGATTCAACTAACTTTATGATATTAAATATAAAAAATTTATTAATGCCTTAAAATTAGGAATTATACATTTATTATCATTATTATATAAAAATATTAATATAATATTTGATATTCTGTTAGTTTATTTTAACGTTGTTTATTGTTTTTTTAAGAAATAAAAATAATTTTATAATTTCTTTCAAAACGCATATATTTATTTTGCCTGGATTCCATGAGTTTCGTAACTCCATTTCAGCCATACATTCATTTCTTCCTCCAACCATGCCCCAAACCTATTATTCATAATAATAATATAAAAGTTAAAAACAATCTAAAATTTAAAAAAAGTAAAATAATTAAAATGTTAATAATAATAATAATAATAATAATAATAATAATAATAATAATAATAATAATAATAATAATAATAATAATAATGTCATATGTGTTAAAAAAATGTGAGATAGATATCATGTTTTGCTTGAGACTTTTTGGTAAACTATTATCACTGTTTTGTTGTTATAACGTTAAAACGATACAAGATTAATTTTATAATAAGAAAAAATATAATGTTGTTATTATCGCTAAAAATGAAAGATAATTGTTATTTGTTGCGTTTAACCCTCTATAATCAGGATCAAATGAAAAGTCGAATATTTGTAAAAAAAAGTTTGATTTAAGGAACATATATGTTGAATTAATATGTAGTTTTGTGATTTAACACTTACTGTTGGATTACAAAATAACATATTGCCCTACATATACATGTTTTTTGATTCAAAATGTCTTACATATTTTTATCAGTATTTAATATGCATCAGAAACTCAGAAAACCACTTTATAGCCATTGAATCATGTGATGCATCACACAGAAATCTTAATGTATCGCGCAAGAATTCGGTCTTATAGAAACAATTAGTATTTTAAGAATCAATGGTTCATTTTTTCAAAAACAATGATTCAATCTTTCAAAAACCATTATTCAATAAATTTACAACACCAATTCAATAAATTATAATAACATTAATTTATACATAATTACAAACAAAATCATACTGATGCACTGATTCAATAACATAGAATCACTTATTTAAAAACACAAAGTACATAGATTCTGCTATAATATGTGGAAACCCTTGATGGGTGTATTGCATTCATCTCATATAAATAGATTACATATTTACAAAGGAGACCCCTACACTATACATTATTTAACACACCCCCCTCAGTCGCAGTTGGAGGAGGACTAATGCTAAGACTGGACTTAAATTGTAAAAACAGCTGTGTAGGAAGACCTTTAGTAAATATATCTGCTAACTGATGAGAGGAAGGCACATGCGACACACGCACTTGCCCCAAAGCAATACGTTCTCTTACAAAGTGTAAGTCAATTTCCACATGTTTGGTTCGTTGATGCTGTACTGGGTTATTAGCTAAATACATGGCACTTACATTATCACAAAAAACAACTGTGGCACGTGAAAGAGGTAGATGTAACTCAATCAAAAGGTTACGAAGCCAGGCAGATTCGGCAACAACGTTAGCAATACCACGATATTCAGCTTCGGCACTTGAACGGGACACAACATGTTGGCGTTTAGAGGACCAAGACACAAGATTGTCACCCAGGAAGATGCAGAACCCAGAGGTGGACCGGCGTGTTTCAGGACAACCGGCCCAATCAGCGTCAGTGTAACAGACCAAACGATTAACAGAGGATGGGCGGAGAAAAAGACCATGAGTAAGGGTACCCTTCAAATAACGAAGAATGCGTTTGAGGGCATTCATATGTGGTTGGCGAGGATCGTGCATATACATACATATTTGCTGTACAGCATAAGCGATTTCCGTACGAGTGATCGTGAGGTACTGTAACGCACCTGCAAGGCTCCGATAGAGCATCGGATCATCGACTGGTTTGCCAGAGGAGGGTAGTTTAGACTTTGTCTCGGCCGGTGATGAGCAAGGATGACAAGTGTCCATGCCAGCACGAGAAATGATTTCTTGGGCAAAAACTGATTGAGACAGAAAAAGGCCCGAAGAAGAGCGTATAGCGGAGACCCCTAGAAAGAAGGAGAGAGTGCCAAGGTCAGTCATTTTGAACTCAGATGACAGACGAGAGATGACATGATTGACCAGAGATTGGGAGCAAGCTGTCAGAATGATATCATCTACATATAGAAGGAGGTAGATAGTATCATGACCATGATGATAAACAAAGAGCGAACTGTCAGATTTACTTGAATGGAAACCGAGAGAAGTAATGAAGACAGCGAATCGATGAAACCAAGCACGGGGAGCCTGTTTGAGACCGTACAAGGCTTTTCGAAGGCGACAAACATGTTGTGGGAAGGAGGAATGAACATAGCCAGGTGGTTGTTTCATATAGACTTCCTCCGATAATTCGCCATTGAGAAAAGCATTTTTAACATCAAGCTGATGAATCGGCCAGTTTAGGGAGAGAGCAATGCTTAGGACCATTCTGACAGTAACTGGTTTGACAACAGGGCTGAAAGTTTCGTCATAGTCAAAACCAGGCATTTGAGAAAAGCCTTGGGCAACCAGACGGCCCTTGTAACGCTCAAGACGACCCTGACTATCGAATTTATGGCGATATAACCAACGACAGCCAACAATGTTGACTTTTGGTGGAGGGGGAACAAGATCCCACGTGTGATTAGAGAGAAGGGCAGACATTTCAGCGTCCATGGCTGCCTTCCAATTGGGATCACGAATCGCCTGGGCAGAAGACTTGGGAATTGGGGAGAGAGAGTCAACTGCGGAAAGATTGAAGATGTGACGAGGTTTGAGACTGCCGGTGCGTGAGCGAGTCGTCATGGGATGGGTGGAGATGGGGTCCTGAGGAGGGGAAGACGTGGTGGCTACAGGAGCAGGTTGCACAGAGGTACGATGCGGAGAGTGAGGAGCATCAGACGATTGTGGTTGGTTATCGACTGTAGGTGCATCATCATTTGTGATGGGCATATCACTCAAGGTAGGCGAGGTAGAAGGAGGAGAAGAGGGAGTGGTGGATGGGGATGCAATATGTTCATTTGTCATCAAGGAGGGTGTGGTGACATCATCAGAGAACACATCATACTCAGAGGGAGAAGGTGGTGCATTAAACGAAGCATAGGGAAAATGATCTTCATCAAAAATCACATGGCGAGAGATAATAATACGATGAGTGACGAGATCATAGCATCGATGACCCCGATGACAAGGAGAAGGACCGAGGTAGACACAAGCAGTGGAGCGAGGGGAGAGCTTGTTTGGAGCCGTAGAGGATAGGTTTGGATAACATAGGCACCCAAAAACACGTAGGTGTGTGAAATCCGGGAAAGTGTCGTACAAGACCTCACATGGGGTTTTTGAGGCCAAAGTGGTAGTAGGAAGAATGTTCAGAAGATGAACAGACATGGTGAGTGCTTCAACCAAGAATTTAGGTGGAAGGGATGCTTGAAACAGAAGCGTGCGAACCACATTGTTGATGGTGCGAATGGCGCGTTCAGCTTTGCCATTTTGTTGAGAAGTATAGGGACACGAGAATCGGACTTTAATACCATGTGTTTGGAAAAGTTCAAGCAATTTAGTGTTGTTAAATTCACGGCCGTTGTCACACTGAAAGGATTGTATATCGGTTTTAAACTGATTTACAACATAGGCACAGAAATTACTAAAAACTTGAAACACATCAGATTTAGCACGCAAAGGGGACACCCATAAGAAATGAGAATAATCATCCAAAAACAGTATATAATATTTAAAACCACTCAAACTTGATACAGGAGATGTCCACAAGTCTGAATGAACCAGTTCAAAAGTTCGTGAAGTCTTTGTTAAAGACTTTGAAAAAGACAAACGACAATGTTTACCTAGTTGACAAGCGTGACACGTAGGTAACAGTGCATCAGAACAAGAAATAAAGTTACGAGAACGTAAAAAATTAATGGTAGTAGTGCCCGGATGACCAAGACGACGATGCCACACATGAGGAGACACGGCAACCATAGTGGTGGCAGATGACATGGAAGGCAGAGAAGGCTGTAGAACAGGGTAGAGATCACCAGTACTGTCAGAGCGATGAAGGAGACGCCCTGTATTAAGATCCTTTATGGAGAAACCAAAAGGATCAAAGTCAACAGAAACCCAGTTATCAATAGTGAACTTACGCACGGAAATGAGATTCTTAACCATTTGATCAGAAACAAGAACATTTTTCAGTGCCAAGTGATTTTGTGATAAGGGAAGAAATGTATCTCCAATGCAAGAAACCGGGAGTAAAGCACCATTACCAACCATGATTACTTTTGACTTACCACAAGGTTTAAGAGAAAGTAAGTTACCTTGGTTGAATGACATGTGTGAGCTTGCACCAGTGTCCATGTAGTAGTTGTTATCCTGAGTCTGTTGAGGCGGCTGAACGGACATTGAACTGAAGAGAGCTGCCAGATCGGTGAACTGAGGTGGAGCTGCATGTGCAGGAGATATTGTAGGCGGTGCTGCATATAGTGCAGATGGAGTGTGAGACCCGGCATGAGTTGGTGTGGAAGACACCTGCTGTCGATGGTGACTACCATGGTGAGAGGCCTGAGCTTGCTGATGTAGAGCATTCTAAAGAAGCTGAAGAAGTTGGTTGTTAAAAGCTGGCGGAGCACTGAAGTGACCTGCATCACGGGAGTTACCTGTAAAAGAAGCAGTGCTGTTAAAAGAACCCCCCCCCCCCCTGTATTTCCCTTAGACGCAACACGACCTGTGTTTCTGTTTTCCCGATTATTTTTATTTTTCCCTTTTCCATTATTATTATTAGTGCCAAATGAGGAATATAGGGCAGAACTGAGGGAAGGTTGAGGTTCAAGAGTGGGCTCAGGCTGATCTTCTCGAGATTCATGTAACAATAACATATTTTTAGCTTCAAGAAAGGAGGGAAAAGGTTTAGTATGAGTGATGACATCAATTAAACTTTGATAGGATGAAGGTAAATGCTGTAGAATTTGCAAAACGAGATCCTGATCAGTGATTTTGGTGTCAACATCGGCTAGGGAATCAACAATATCTTTTAGTGTGTGACAGTAATCAGTAATGGAAAGATCACCCTTTTTGGTATTTCGAAAAAGAGTTTGAAGTTGAAGACTACGAGACAATTTATTATTCAGAAAATGAGCATCAAGTGCCTCCCAAAGATCATGTGCAGTGCAGTTGTCTGTGGTGATGATATTAAGTAAGTTTGGTTCACAGGTGGAATAAAACCAAGATTTAATGCGAGAATCTATAGCCTCCCAATCCTCATCATCAGGGCTAGTGGGTTTTGATTTTCCATTAATGTGACCCATGACTTTGGCACCTTTGCACACATCAGTAAAAATGCGACGCCATAATTTATAGCGTGAACCATCAGTGGTTAACTTAAAACTAAACTGGGGATAGACATTACCAATGGCAAATACCAGTTGAGAGGCGGTGGGATTTTGTGTGGTTTGTGAGGGTTGTCCTGTCATAACTAATAATAATAATAGTTGCGAGAAAAGATAAATATTAACAGGAAAATTAAAACAAGAACGTGCTCACAAGGTTTGAATTGGGAGGCGGCAGAAACACGAGTTTCAGGCGGCAGATGGCGGCAATGGCAGTGGAGAACAGCAGCAACTTAACAGAGCACCGGAGCAGTAGAACCGTTAATAATATTATATATAATATATAATAGTGTTAGATATTATATATTATATATAATATTATATATAATATATAATAGTGGTAGATATTATATATTATATATATATTAGTGGCAGTGGTAGATATTATATATGTATCTCCAATAAAGAAACCAGAGACCAAATCCCAGATCGCAGCAAAGGATGGCGGCGGCGCTGAGACAGCGGCAGGAGATGGGAGCCGGCGTTGATGGTGGTGGATGTCGGCAGTGGGGGCTGTACGGAGGGCAGCAGCCGTAGGTGCAAGCAGCAGTGGCAACCGGCGGTAAGCAGAGGCTGAGGGAGACAGCAGCCGGACAGCAGCCGTAGATGACGGAGGCGAGCAGCAGCGGCAAGAAGGGCAGTAGCAGGTCGGCCAGGAGGAGAGGCCGCCGAGGGTTTCAGCGGCGGCAGAGAGGGGTGCTGTGCGGCGCCTCAGTTGCAGCGACGCCTAGGGTTTCAGCCTAGGTTGCAGCGGCGCAGGAGGGTTCAGCCGAGAGAGGTGCAGCGCAGCAGTGACCAGCGATCGGCTGTGGGTGGCAGTGGGCGGCGGAAGCTTTACCGGCGGCAGGGCAGGCGGCCGGAGGTCAGTGGACCGGAAAAAACAACCCTAATATTGAGGATTAGGTCAGGCTTGATACCATGCTAGAATATGTGGAAACCCTTGATGGGTGTATTGCATTCATCTCATATAAATAGATTACATATTTACAAAGGAGACCCCTACACTATACATTATTTAACAGATTCAATCATCATAAATATTGATTTAAGAGTTCCAAAAGGCTTGTAGCTTGGCGGTATCAAGTGTTAAGGGAGACCCTAAAGTTAAGGGGTTCGAGACAAAGATGTAGTTTTAAAAGTATGATTAGATGTGTGTGTTCTGCTGTACAAAAATAAATAAATAAATAAACATTGATATAAGAACACAAAGTACATTGATTAAATAGACTAAAAAGAAAATCGAGACTATATCAAAACAAAAAGTGAAAAACAGATTTCAAGACGAAAAAAACTAATAATGATAATTAAAACTAACCATATTACTAGATGAATGGAAGTATGGAACCCTAAAAAAGAACTATTGATTCATTGAAATCTTAACAATAAATACAAATCGAGGTTTGCGAGACCAAAAGTCAAGCAAATAGGTTAAAAATGAAGAATATTGATGGAAAAAAAAAATCAAATAGCTACTACCTATTCGTAGGAACCTTTTTAACGGCTATATACAAATCGATAGGAAGCTCTGGAAACCAATGACGATGGATGGTGGTAACAAAAGCCAAGGAAATAACAAATAGAAATGAATTTCTGCATTAACTAGTTACCTAAAAAATCAATACCACCGTTTTTATTAAATAAATAGGTTTTTAAATTGAAATTAAGAATAATGTATAAACCTAACACTATTGGGTGGGATCCTTTTTCTTTTTACAATCTTTCTTGATTGGTGGTTCTAAAAGTGAAGGTAGTACCCATCATTATAAAATACCATCTTTTTTGTTACATCAGCATCATTACAGTTTTTCTCTTATCATCCGTTTTATATTTCTATTTTGGTAATACTTCTCTTTCTATCACAATACCTCACCCGATTAAATCTATATATTATAATAATTGAGAACAATTTCTGTCCGTGTCAACATTCTGATACCCCACTTTTTAATTTTCCCGTTCTTTTTTCAAAAATAAAAATTAACATTAATTAAGGTAACATTTTTATCATTTAATTGATTTAAATTAAAATTTATTGTTGAAACTTATTATTTTTGTCACCTAAAATAATTCAAACTACAATTAATATTCATTAAAAGTTTTCAAGATTAACAAGCTAAAATAATTTTTTTTAAAAATCAATAAAATAATAAATTTAATGTTTAAATGTACTAAAGAGTAAATAATTTAAAAAAAATGGTAAAACAAAAAATTTAGTTTATAATAAAAAAATTTTGAAGATTGACTTGGAGTCATCATTTTTTGACCATTAAATCAATAATTCAAATATTTTGAATCTTATTTTAGTCGTCTTCTTTGACTTAAACATTGACTTAGAGTCATCATTTTCTACCATTAACTCAATGATTTTGCATGTATGACATCTTTTTATTGATTTTTATTGTATCGTATTTTTAAAAAAAATTTTGAAGGTTTTTAAAGGATCCTACCTCTTAATTAATATTTAATTTATAACAAATCTTTTACATCAATCCATCTAATACATGGGTATTAATCTAGTTTTAATTAAAAGGAGGGAGAGGGAGAGAGAGAGAGAGAGAGAGAGAGAGAGAGAGAGAGAGAGAGAGAGAGAGAGAGAGAGAGAGAGAGAGAGTCGTGTTGGCATGGAGAGGCCAGAAAGGGATGAGATAATTTTGTTCCGAAGGGGACGGGATGATGTGGCAAACCCGAAGAGACTTTGGGCTGAAGACCACCATGCACTAAAAGAGAAAAATATAATATGTGTGTATGTGTCGTAGTAGTAGTAGTAGTAGTAGTAGTAGTAGTAGTAATAATAATAATAATAATAATAATAATAATAATAATAATAATAATAATAATAATAAAAGAGAACACAAATTGTCACATGATATCATCACGTTTTACCTAAAAAGATAATTACATTTTAATATTTTTCTAAAATAAAAGATAAATACAATTCATTATATTTAATATCTATAAACATTAGTAAATATAAATGACAAATACAAATTATTATTTTTAATATTTTCAATTATTAATAAATAGATAAAAGTTAAATCTATATCCAACTTATATGTTATAAATATTATTTATATATTTAATTAAAATATAGATTATTGGTTTATAAACTAAATTATTAACATATATTAAAAATAAATACAAATCATAAAAAAATATTAATATTTTAAAACTATACATGATACAGTATTAATAAAATCATATTTCATAACATTTAATTTATTATAAAAGATATATAAACATTATGTTTTACGTAAAATAAAAAAATTTTAATTATATCAATTAAATATATAAATTTAGGAATAAAATGTTTAAAAAAGTAACTATTATTCATGCATATTTAAAATTGATAGATAAGTAATATTTTTGACAAATAATTATACTTTTATTTATTGTATTTTTTTTAAAAGAATTAACATTTATATGGTTTAATTTGAAGTTTACATACATTTTATCTAACCAATTATTTATTAAAAAAATATTCACATAAATGTGGTTCCATAAACTGGTAAATATATAATGAAAAACAAATTGAACTTTTCCGAAACCTTATTTTTAATTCTGTTTCTTCATTAGTGATCAAAGTGACCACAATGTTTAGAATACAACACAAACTTTGTAAGTTTGTGTTTACTAATAAATTGAATCATTTGATTTGATATCAATATTATTTTTAAACATTTTTTATGAACCGTTAGCTAATTTTATTAAAATTTATAATTTTAGATTAAATTGAGTGGGCTTATTATTCATTAAGCATTTGATTTGTTGAAGTATTTTTGAAGGAATTTAAATTTATCAAAAAGTTAGAATAAATAATATGCCTGTAATTAAAATCAATTTTATTTCCTCCAATCCATATGGGTCTAGCAAACCAAACGTTAGATTAAACTAATGGATGGTGAAAAAATATTTTCAAAATTAAAGATTCGACCTAATTATTGAGAACCACCAAACCAAATTAAACTGAAAACTATATTTTATATATAGTGTTACTGTTACCGGTAAAAAAAATTTTCAAATCCACCATTCCTAAGCCTTCCTATACTTGACCCGTCCAGGCTCAATCCCCACTCTTGGGTTATGATTCTCATACCAAGTGAAAGAGTGAGTGAACACCAATGGATTTCAAAATTTTTTTGATTACGATTACAAATGAATTAAATATCATCATTTTCTAAGAATATCTTGGATGATTTGATTTCAAAATTTTTTTAAATAATAAGATTAGCAATCAATAAATTTGCAATGATGATGCTACCATGATTGCAGTTGTTTCCAAATCAAAAATGGTTTTGATTTTAACTATGAAATAAAATAAATTGGATTTTCTAACAATACCATTAACAAAATTTGTGATGCATCACCCTAAGTCATAATTTAGGGTTTAGTTGCAATCTTATGTTTCCAGTATTTTGATAATGATTATTCAATGATTGCTATACAAAGTTGAAGTGTAATTTTTTCAGTAATGGATTTATGTGTGAATATAAGTGAGCACTTGTTAAGCAAAATGAAATGTTCATTTTAAGTTTAAGGTGATGTTTGGTTCACAAAATAAAATTCGAAAAAATTGTAATTTAAGTTTTAGTTTTTAATGTGTTTAATGGTGATGATAAAATATAGTTTTTAGTATTTATTAAGTATGTATGTTAATTGGAATCCTATTCATATATGACTTGTGTATAATTCATGTTTGAATGGGAAGGAATACTAAATTCCTATAAACAAAGAATTTGATGTTAAATTAATAAAACTCATTTCTTTATTTATTATTAACAAAAGTTCTATACAAGTTAAACTTGAAATTTATTTCGCGAATCAAACGCAGTATATCAGTCTTTATATTTAAAGGTTGGGAGCGAGATTTTAAAGTGCAAGAGAGTTAAAAACTTAAAATGCACAACTTTGAGAGTTAAAAGTGTAGGGGTGCAAGTGACATAACCACAAACTTAGCCTTTTGCTAGACCAAAAGTTAAGCAACTACATTAAAAACGAAGAATATCGATACCAACAAAAAAAATAAAAATTATATGAAATGAAATGGCTACCTGTTCGGAATCATAGGAAGCTTTTAACGAATAAACACAAATTGATATATAGGAAGCACTGGAAAATGGAAACTGATTCAATTTTTTTTTATTTTATAAATGGATCTTTTTTCTTTTTTAACTTCATACAATTCTAAAAACAATTTTACTAAAAAATCTTTTTTCTCTCAATTCCTTTTTTACTCGCTAATTTTTTTAAAAAAAATAATTTGATATCAATGGAATTTGAAATAAAATCAAACATTATATACAAACTTTAAAAGAATTTAAAAATCACCATAACAAGTTAAAAATAAAAAAATAAAAAATTATGCATTATTATATAGTATTATTTATCTTGATAACTCATTGCATGGTTTTTAAATTTAATCTATATATATTAATAAAACAAAACAATTTATGACACGTATCACTTTCTTAGCTCTCTTAATTTTTGTTTTCCCGCTCATTTTGCATAATATAATTCTTTCAATTAATTTACATAATTGATTTTAAAGAAACTAATTGATTTTAAAAAGATTAAAAGATTACTAATATAATTATATGATTTAAGTACTTCTTAATTTAACCTCTAATTTACCTAAAATGTTTCATCAAGAATTAAATAATCTATGTATATCTATTAATAAAATAAAATGTTCAGTGACACGTGTCGCTTCCTCGGTTAACTAAATTTTATTTCCCGCCAAACTTTCCATATATAATCTCATTAATTAGTTAACTAATTTATATTTAAAATTTTAAGTATAAACATAATTAAGATTTACATAATTTAACTACTATAAATAACAATTAATATTTTTAAGTGATTTAAATAAATGTCAGATTGAACTCCTAATTTTAACTAACTATTCATTATTATATATTTAAAAAGTAAAATAATGCAATATTTGTAATAGTATGTTTTTTTATTTATAAAAATTTTTAATTGTGTCCTGTGTAGAAATAAATTTTTAAAATTTTAATTTATACTTAGAAATATAGAAATGAAAAGTCCTTAAAAAATGAAAAATATTCAAATATATTTAAAAATGGAAAAGTTTTAATCATCCATAATAGCAAAAAATAATACTATTTACGTAATTTTAAATAAAAGCTTACGTATGTAATTTACGTTTGTGTAAATTTTTAGTAAACATTTATTTAAAAAACATCCACGTAACACGTGGGTTAATATCTAGTTGATTTATAAAACAAATTTTTTTATTTTTCAAACTTTAAATTAAATGTTACATGTATTAATCCTAATTATAATTTATAATTTATAAATAATAATAAATGAATAACTTTACTTATTTCTCGTGATATCATGTGTCAACACTAACAATTTACACGTGGCATATCATATTCTAGAATAATAAATAACCTCTGAATCATATTATTCTAAATTTACATCTAATATAATAAGATTTAAAATCAATTCAAACCAAATATTTATATTTAAATATTTGATAACTACAATATAATAGCAAGTTTAAAGATGATAAAAAACATATCATTATTCATATATATTTATGAAACACTCATACAACTAATACGAGTATTTCGATACCATTATACATTAATTTATACAGAGTACTTGCGGAAATACGGTTAATTTAAAACTTTTAATACTTTAACAATCATCAACATGATTCCAAACACTTTGCATATAACACAACAGAGTGTCTAAAATCACGGAGTAATGTAATTTGGGTCACAATGTTAAATCATCAGTGTGATTACAAACGAATTAATAATCATTAACTAATTCGCGTAAGTCAAAAATGGAATCCCACCCCAATCATCAACAAAATATGGAGCTCCTAACCATGCTCCAATCAATGTCTATCAGTTTCGGCCAGCCGGGCCTTTGCTCTTATCAGTTCCTGAAAAGAAATATCAACTAACGGGTAAACAACAAAGTTGTTTAGTGAGTTTCTAGATTAAAGTACCATGCGATATATGAATGATGCCATGCAATGCCATGAATTTAACTAACAACCTCAGGAGGCCAACTAATGGCTAATAAGCTACCACATTGCGGTTACCACACACAGGCTTACCGTACAATTGGTTTACAATCTACTGCTCGATTACCACAGACCACAGGCTTATCGATATGCAGTTTACAGTGATACCCTACGATTACCACACACAGGCTTATCGTTTTACAGACAATAATGGTTACCACACTCAGGCTTACCATTATGATTCCGCTAGGTTACCACACTCAGGCTTACCGTCTCGGCGGAGAGGTCAAATGAATGATCAACAACTTATCAACCGGGTGATATTATGATAACAATAATATATGTGATGGCAAGACATGTAAATGACAAGAATGATACGAAAGCGATAACATACAATTCATGATATGCATATAAATACATTAATGCTAGAACTCACAGTGATACACAATACGTTCTCGGCCTCAAAGCCGAGTTATATTCGTCAAAGTAGGAGTAATAATCTCCAAGGAACTTTAACCCGTCAAACCCCTACACATAGGTTCATAGTATAATTTATTATAAGTCTCACAGCTTATAATTTCTTAAATTGATCCGGATACATTAGTCGTAAGACTTAAATAATTTCGGCATTAAACCTCAATAATTATTTTGGTCTAATTATTCTCCTAAATTGATGTCATAGACTATTATGAAAAAAGATCCATAAAATAAAAATAATTACAATTACAATTTCGGTCCAAAGTCATCCGAATTCGGACCAAGACCATCCGAATTTCAGGCCATCCGAAATTCGTACTTAGCTAATTTTTCAGAATATTTTAAGGCTGAACTGCACTCTCTATATTTATTATAAAGAGTTTTAAAATCATTTCCAACATATATATATATATATATATATATATATATATATATATATATATATATATATATATATATATAGATTGAGGTTCAATTGAGAACTTTTATGCACCGAGACACCTCTAGGAACTTTTGTGCACCAAAGAATCAAATAAGGGTGCACTAAGGGTATTCCTGGAATATTAAATGTGTAAAATTAAATATATGAAATTAATTATAATAGGTAAATTAGAATTAAATAAAGAATAAATATTCAAAAAAAAAGTAACCACCTCCTCATATCTCTCTCTTTCTCTCTCTCTCTCTCTCTCTCTCTCTCTCTCTCTCTCTCTCTCTCTCTCTCTCTCTCTCTCCCCCCACCGTATCCACCACAACACCACCACCACCATCATCTTTGTTGTAACCACCTCTCCACCGTATCTCTTTCTCTCTCTCTCCACCGTATGCATCGAGGAACCCCGCCAACCACTACCGCCGCCGCCACCGCGATGACGATGAACATGATGAACAAGAGATGCAACCGATGATAAACAATACGATGAACACGAAGAACACGATGAACGAAGAAGAAGATGATGAACACGTTGATGCATCCATTGGAACAATGATGTTGATGATTAACAACGATGCACCATGATGAACACTATGCATAGATGAACGATGAAGACGAAGATGCTGAACGATGATGATAAACAATGAATATGATGATGATGATTAAGAGTTATGCATCACGAATTGTATAGATTTTGTATAGATAAAATCGTATGCATCACGAATTGAACGATTAATATGAAATGCATCAATATCTCCATCATTCTTTTTGAATTTGTGTGACTTTTGTTAAATTTGGAAGTGATCAATTGAATTTGTTTTAACATTTATTATTTAGTTATTTGTTAATGTTGGTACACCCTGTGTGACGATAGCAGTCTAATCGATTTGCATTATGGTTTAAGTAATGGTTTAAGTAATATTCTGAGTATTAACAAGTATTTTGATATATATGTTTAATATGTGTTTGTCTGTTATTGATTGTGTGTTTGAACTTGATGTAACGTATTACAAGAAGTTCAAACATAAAGGTCAAAGATTAACTCAAGCATAAGTTAAAACATAAGTTTCATCACTTAAGTGTTTAAGGTTATTGGCTAGATTCGAATAGGTAAAGGAAGACATTCGAATCTGTGATAGATTCGAATGTATCCTTAGACTCGAATGGGCCTTGGGCCAGATTCGAGTCTGACCCACATCAGATTCGAATCAGGGTCTATAATTAGGGATAGACTCGAATCATTAGATGACCTTTGGCAGAATTCGTGAGGAATTAAGCAAGAGGCGATCTCGAGTTTGTCAGCTAGGTGAGTCCCGTTTCGGAGAGAATTAGTACGTAGGATCGTTCGTGTGTCGTTCGTTCAGCGTCTAATAGTCTCCGTGTTTCCGTTGGTTGAGAGTTGTCCGTCTGACCGTCAACGAGGATTCCGCACTCGTTCACGGATCCGCGTCTAGATAGATCTTGCGAGTGGTAACCTTACAAGTGGTATCAGCCAGCGGAGTGTTCTTTGGTGTTCTTCGTGTTCATCAGATACATTCTAGTTTCTTGACGCTAGTTGGACGGTTTTGCTCTCAAAACGTGTTTTTGAGCTTAGCAAATTCATTCGGGAAACACTTTGTCATTTTTCACGTTTGGTCGAAATCATATTTTTCGTTTGAAAATAGTGATTTAATCTGTAAAACGTCAAAAAATCAAGTGTTAGCCGTTTTTCGAGTTTGCGGCGCGCGAATCTATAGGGGTATTGGGTTTCTCTCTAGTCTCGGTCTAACCAAAATACGCTCGCTTTCGAGTCATTTCAGTGAGTTTCGAGTCTACATTATTTCGAATCTGTTGCTTCATTCGATAGGATCTCGAGTCTAGTTAGTGTCGCGTTTATTTCGAATCTAGTATTATTTCGATTCTGTGCTTCGAATCTGCGTCATTCGTCTCTGCTGTGCCTTCGATTCTAAGGTCTTCGAATCTAAGGAGTCCTTCGAATTGACATAACTTCGAATCTAAGGGTTGTTCGAATCTGACATAATTTCGAATCTAATTGGCTTTTAGACTTAATCGAATTTAATTTCAAAAGATTTAACATTATTAGTTTCTGAATCTATTAGATTCGAATAAGTTAATCTAAGTCAGTTTGAATTAATTAATTAAGTTAAAACTCAATTTCTTTCAGAAAAGATGTCAAACCTTCAGAAATTCCTGAGATGGATCACGAAGTTGGGAGGCAAATGCACCCGCCAAAGCTGATGAGTTGAGGACTGATTACTGGTGGAAGGACAGATTTACGGATTTTGTACGATTCAACGATATGGCGCATGTGGGTGTGCATAGATGAAGGGTACTTCCACCAGTATCTGAGGTTGAAGGCCGTCAAAAGGTCTTGTCATATCAAAATGATGAAAGAGGATGACAAGAAACTATTGAAGCTGAAAACAAGGCTTTCTCCATATTCCTTATTGGCGTTACCTCAGATATCTTGCACACATTTTGGACTCAAAGGACGTCGAAGGAAACTTTGGGGTCTTCCAGAAAAGGTGTGAAGGTAATCCACGGGTGCGTAGAAAGCGACAGAGCTGTTGACCCAACAGTTTGCGATTTTCAAGGCTCTTAAGGATGAACAGTTAGATGATATTATCACAAGGTTCTATCATCTGATAACAGAGCTTGAAAGTCATGGCATTGAGTATTCGGACACTGACAAGAACAACAAGCTTTCTTGATGCCCTACCAGCCAAATGGGCTATGTACGTGGCCATGAT
>JAANYP010002494.1:256475-285320 GCA_020465985.1 Centrapalus pauciflorus
CGGAGGATGCAGCTTGACGCGCAAATCTACAACTGGAGGTTGTCAGTTCCTAGGAGGGAGATTGGTATCCTGGCAATGCAAGAAACAAACATCGGTAGCCATTTCAACGTGCGAGGCCGAGTATGTTGCTGCTGGTAGTTGCTGCTCACAGGTTCTGTGGATACAACAACAATTGCGGGATTACGGTTTGGCTTACACTCAAACTCCTATTAGGATAGACAATCAATCTACAATTGCTATAACTAATAATCCAGTTAAACACAGTAAAACAAAGCACATAGACATAAGGCATCATTTTATTCGTGATTGTGCTGAAAAGAACTTAATCAAACTGGTAAAAGTGGCAACAGAAGATAATAATGCAGATTTATTTACCAAAGCGTTTGATAAGTCACGGTTTGAGTATTTAATTCAACTGAATGGAATGCGCAACCCAGAGTAATTTGACCTTAGTAGTAGTAAGTTTATTTTCTTTTAGAGTCGTAGTATTTCTTTATTTACAGTAGTATGCTAATTAAGGAAAGTTTATATTTTTAGTAAGTTTCTATTTTTAGTATGTTAGTAGGTTAGCTTATTTTACTGCTTTTTCTTATGAAAAACAAAAGAAAAAAGAGAGAAAATTACAAAAATACAAAAAAAAAAGAGAATATCAGAAAAGGAGTTAAGTCTTAGATTCATAGGTTCAAAGTGACGAAAATTAGCACAGTCGTTACAGACTCTAAGTGTTTAGGCTTTCACACATAATGCAACTAAATTCTAAGTGTTATACTTTATTTAGTTTGATGTGTTGGTAGGCATAATACATATAGGGAATCTCAAGGCTAATAAAATATTCTAGAAAAAGTCAAGCGTGTCACTAACTTAGATGTACGACCAATCGGTCTTAATTTTTATGTACAAGACATACAAACATTGAGTCTAAATGAGGCATGCAAACTTTCTGGGGATGTATGGCAACATCAAATACATCTGAAAATGGAAAGAATAGAAATATCATGTAAAACTGAGAGTCGAAAACATGCAACTCTGTTGTACGTAAGTACAGACCTGTTGTCTCTGTTTAGATTCGGGTTAGCAGACATGTCGCTTTGTTGTACGTCAGTACAGACCTGTCACCGCTAGCTGCTAACTTTAAAAATAAACCTTAAGTCGAACTAAGACACTTTGTTGTATGAGAATACAGACCTGTGTCCGATGTTTGTCTTTTAAAGAAAGTTTGCAAATACCAACAAGTTAGAATCTTTGTCTGTGTGCCTTGATCATAAAAGTATGTCTATGTCTGAGTCACGTAAGATAATTTCCTGATAACTAAAAAGGCCAAGGGATATTCCGAAATGTAGAATGTTTAAAAGGGGTAAAATACCAACAGTCGGCTAAATAGGTATGTCACGACAAACAAACAAAGGAATAAAAAATTCCTAAGTGTGAAAGTTTAAGTACTGAAAGTTAGTATCAGACATCGCTATCTGATTGAACCTTTCTTAGACTATACTCATCAAAAATATGTTGTTAAGTATTTAGCTTAGATTGTAAAATTTTTCTTAAGTCTAGATTAAATTTTTTGGTCAAAATTTTATTTTACTTTATTTTATTTTATTTTTACCTTAGTTTATTTTATTTCATTTTAGTTTAGTTTAATTTTTACTTAGGTAAAAGGTCAAAAGTTACTGAGGGTGCATTCAAAGTTGGATAAAATAAACAATGCGTGAACTATCTTGAGCTTAGGGTAAAAGAGTTGGCATAGTTTATCTGGTTACACGATACCGTAGAAAAAAGTTGGAAAAGTTGAATTTATTTCAAAATTTTCGAAAATTTTTCTAAGTATTGGTGGTTTCGAATCTAAGACAGACTCGAAGCAGTAAGACTTCGAATCTGTCAGTAGATTCGAATCTACACTTAGACTCGAAGGTTGGTTGTATAAATAGGTCAACAGTGAAGTCATTTAAGACTTACTGTTTTCGAATCTATACTCTCGAATCTATAAAGACGATTTCGAATCTGTTCTCGAGTCTACCGTTTCTCTCCTAAACGACATTTTGTCGACTTTGAAGACGTTGTGTTCGATTCTACAGACACTTCTAGGTATAATCAACCGGATTGTACAAGATTTGTATGGTTTTATACACAATTTTAGGCTAAAACATCAAATTTTGAAGTTTTATGGGTCAAAATAGGGTTTTTGCTAAATAACTAAGTTTGGACCTATAAAATATCAAATTAAGGGCATAAATCATTGATTAGAACCTAGTTGAACCAGTGTATGTGATTTACCAAGTTCAAAATGGTTAAAATCGTGGGTTTTAGTTGAAAAATCAGACGTCGGGGCTTCGAATCTATTCCTGGACCTTCGAATCTGTTCATGGGTTTCTCGAATCTGTCATTAGATTCGAGATGACCATGATATTCGAATCTGTCCATTAGACTCGAAGAGGGACTCTTCGAATCTGTCCATTACACTCGAATATGGACACTTCGAATCTGTACTTTATTTACTTTGTTTAATTTAAATTTTATTAAACTTGTGGAAATTTAATTGTGTTAGATTTTGTATTTAATCAAGTACAAAATAAAACAAATTTTGAATTTAAACAAGTTTATTGATTTTTAATGAGTCTAACAGTTTTATTTATTGTGCAGATATGGCAGTTCGCGCTTTTGTCCCGAAGCATAATATGGTCCTTAATCCAGATAATAATATCCCTGAGGCGCAGGGTTTTCGTGAAGTTTTGGACTTCCTAGCTGAGTCTAGGATTAGCTATGCTTTGTATCATAACATTCCAATTGTAATTTCGTATGTACGCCAGTTTTACGATCATTTACAGGTGGACTGTACTGTCACCCCGACAGTTATCAGAACCAGAATCGCTGGCCAGCCTCTAGTCTTCTCAGCAGATATGTTGCGCCAAGTGCTACAGTTGGGTTCTCAAGAACAAGAAGATGGGCCTATTGACTTTCCATTAAGTATTAGGCAGACTGCTTTTCTGAGAATGGGCTACAGTTTAGATGTGACAAAGTCGTCATACATGAAGAGTGGCCTGATTGGGCAATGGAGATTCCTGGTGCACGTATTCATGGTTTGTTTTGCGCCAAAGAAAGCTGGCTTTGATTACATAGTATCAAAGATCCAATCTGGAGTTATTGCATTGGTATATAATCGGAAGTTCAGCTTTTCGCAGATGTTCTTCTCGGAGTTCGTTCATCAAAATACGGCTCCAGAAAGGGAACGATTCTTGTTGTACCCAAGGTTCATTATGATGCTGATAAGGCATTTCTTGCCAGACTTGCCGCCGTCAAATGATTCTCTGAGTGTTAACATTATGGACAAACGGATTTTCGCTGATTGTTCCTCACACCGAGGAAGATTGGCTGTTCCTGTTGCTCGTCCATTGTTCGGAGCTATAGTGGATAGGGATTTTCAAGCCCCGGAAGTTGCAAACTGGGCAGGGGTCATTGAGTTTCCACAACAACAACAACAGCAACAACATCAACAGCCTCGTGCTCGGCCGCGTGACCCAAGACGCCGACAAAGACCAGCCGCGAGTCAAATCCAGGCTTCCAGGCCTTCTACGAGCGAACAGCCCCAAGCACAGGAAGCAGGGCCTTCAAGTGCCATTCCTGAATCTGAGCAGATTGCTCAAACCTTGGAAGAAATATGGGCATCTGGTCCACATGCCAATGAAGATGTGGCAGCAGCATTAGTGGATGAGCTGCTTAGTCCCCCAGTAGATACAGATGATGTATTTAGAGATGTGGAGGAATACGATCCAGAAGGGGCAGATGACGGATTAACATCCTCGGAATCCGACTCAGAATCCGCGGACGTTCCGGCAGCTGCAGTTCCAGATATTCAAATTGGAACTTATGGTTCGAGATTGATTATAAATGAGGGTGGTTCGAGGAGGCGCGTGAACAGGGAATTGGAAGAGTCTGATTTTGAAGAAGAGGAAGTTCCTCAACTAGTGACAAGGCAACGGGCCAAACGTCACAGGTTCATGCAAGAATCGTCTTCAGCTCCTGTAGATCAACCAGAAATTCCACAACATCAAGAACCTCAAACCACCACTCCACCACCACCACCACCTCAAGATGAACCGTATATACCATCACCGGTCATTCCTACTCCTATACAGTCCATTCCATCTGCCTCGACCACATACACTGACAATCAAAGGTTTCTGCAGCTTAAAGCTCGCGTTGACTTCCAGAATGTCCAAATCTTAAGCCTAACCAAGGCGATCGGAGAAATACAGACTCATAATGCAAATCTTGATAGAGAAAATGCCGATTTGAAGAAGATTGTGGAGCAAGTCCAGGAAGAGAACGTAGAAATCAAAACTTTTGTTTGCGATCAGGCGGCTGAGATAAGGTCGATGCGCTCCCTAATTGAGCAGTTAATGAAAAATTTACAGGCTCAGGGGGAGACATCGTGCCGAGATCAGGAAGTGCAGAGAAGGGATGATAATGAAGGCGATGATCCCGGTGCGAATAAAGAGTTTGAGTCTGTAGATTTTCCTGCAGCTCAAGTTACACAAGTTCAGGGGGAGCCTAGTCAAAGGTATGCGTCGAGAAAGGTCTGTATGCTGGTAGTGTTTTGAATCAATAGATAAACAAAGTTCTTATATCAAGTGTGTGAATTATTAGAAGCTATCGTCAAGGGGGAGTCTGTTGGTACATCCCGTGTGACGATAGCAGTCTAAGTGGTCTTACATTGTGATTTAGCATGTGTTTTCTATAAATATATTATATATGATGGATGCTTATTAGTGTTTGTATGTTTGAACTTGATGTAACGTATTACAAGAAGTTCAAACATAAAGTTCAAAGATAAAATCAATCATAAGGTAATATCATAAGTTTTATCACTTAAGAGTTTAAGTATTTTGGCTAGATTCGAATTACTTAAGGGAATACATTCGAATCTGAGATAGATTCGAATGAGTCCATAGATTCGAATAGGCTAGATTCGAGTCTGTCAATATGGACAGATTCGAATGGGCCTTGGGCCAGATTCGAGGTTGGCCCACAACAGACTCGAATCAGGGTCTATAATTAGGGATAGACTCGAATCATTAAGGGACTTTTTGCAGAATTCGTGAGGAATTAAGCAAGAGGCGATCTCGAGTTTATCAGCTAGGTGAGTGCCGTTTCGGAGAGAATTAGTACGTAGGATCGTTCGTGTGTCGTTCGTTCAGCGTCTAATAGTCTCCGTGTTCCGTTGGTTGAGAGTTGTCCGTCTAACCGTCAACGAGGATTCCGCACTCGTTCACGGATCCGCGTCTAGATAGATCTTGCAGTCGTAGACCTTACAACACCCATTGATATAGAATTTAAGCAGTGAAATTCTGGTGTGGAAAAGAAAGACATAATTGATTGTGTAAGGCCCTGTGGTAATCTTCCAGGGCATCCTTGCTAAAGTAAAACCACTGTGAGTGATAGACTATTGTTCTAGTATTTATTGTCATTGAATTCACATACATAATGACATGTTCTTGTTGCTCATTAATATATCATTTGACATTTTGATATGATTTATTGTTATTGATGCACTCTTGTACTTGACATTTATAAACATGAAGCCTGCGTTCGTTTGAAAGTGAATCATTTAGTACATGTTTCATTATGATGATAGACTCATAATTAGGTGTGACATGGGCTGAGGTTGACAGCAGTCCACTATCGGGGACTGATTGTCCCATATACTCATTCCAGCCAGGTTGTACATCCCCGATCGATAATTAAACAGTCATGGAGAATTTGGTCTCAGAATCCGTGCTTCCCAGCATGATGAACTTTTTAACATCCATGCTTCCTAGCATGATGAAAATTTGTTATATGTGCCCTCCGCATGAAGGAGCAAACATTGCTCGCATAATCATTAGTTTGCATGACATATTTGTTGAATTTGTAATTTGTTAACTCACTAAGCGTAAGCTTACCGTTGATAATTAAATGTTTTCAGGAAAAAGAAAAGATATTGTTGGGCCTTCTACTTAGGCTATACGTCAAGTCTTTCGAGAGATCCTAGAAGCTTTTGGTCAATATGCGGATTATAAATGCTTTGGGTACTGGTTATGATGATGTAATAAATAATTTGTGTTGTAATAGATGAATACTGTCCCTGTAGACTTTTATACACTTTATGCATTAGTGCTGATGTATTTACCGCATGTCTTATGCTTGGAAAAGTAATTAAAATATTAATGATATACACCTAACAAATATATACCCTACCTACTTCATCTCAACCTACCTATCTCTAGCATACCTACCCCACTCACTCATCCCTACACACACACACACACACACACACACACACACACACACACACACACACACACACACACACACACACACACATATATATATATATATATATTCAACAATAATATACCTTGTCCAACCTTATCCATTTCATGCCAACCTACCTACCTATACATACCCATATCTACCATATCTACTTCACCCATCCACTAACCTTATCTACTTTACCCACCCACACACTCGTCGTACCCCTATTTTTCCATACTTATCTATTTGTTTTTATCTAAATCATTTGGCATATTTACAAACAAATAAGAGTTTACAAATAACTGAATTTGAAAACCTGAAAATTGTCATATTTAAATATTGTTATATCAAAATCAATACCTCAAATTTAAAATATTTTTTACCAATTAATAAAAAAAATTAGAAAAGGACCCCAAATTGGAACATGTCAGATTCCATAATTTGGCAAGACAGTCAGAGATGATAATCTTGTTCCACAACTAAAGGCAATTCCAAAAAATGCTATCAAAGTGAAAATTTTGATCCACAACGTCGTATTCTCTCGAATCTCTGATTGATTAAATCAAGTATCCTATGATAATCTGGTAATAATCTATTAAAATTTGTCTAGGGTTTCAATTATTAGCATTTCTACATGAAATTAGATTTGCTCCACGTTCACCATATGGTTTTGTTAGGGTTTTAGTCTGATTTCTTTAGTTCATTAAAACCCCCCATTTTGTTGTTTGAAGAAGCATATTACATTTTTTGGAACTTGTTCAATGAATGAAGAGTAATAGAAATTAAGAACTATCATGTAGGCTTTTGGTACTTTTGTTTGTTTTTAATAACCACATATATAATTGTTTGCTATCTCTATGCCCACACACACATAGTTCTTTCTTATATAGGCTTTAGATCCTGTCAAGTGTGAGAAACATGTTGTTCCTCTAATAATTTTATAACATTGCTTCACTAATTTTGCAAAATCGAGTAAATTTGGAAAATATTGAATCAATGTTGCAAAATTAGTAGATCAATATACTTCTCTTACTACTCATGAATATTTAGTTTTTTCAATTGATAGTGAATCTCTTAGATATTATTGAAACAATCGATTTCTTTGTTAAAATTGGCAGTGACTTCCATCGTCGTAAATCTTTAGATGTTTGACTAATCAGAACAAAAACCTATAATCTAAACACAATTGATATTTATGTTGGCCACTTCCTTTAAAAAATGAGAAAATTATGCAAAAAAACTCTAAAAGTATAAAAAAAAAAATTTTTGATTAGGTGTCCCTTTCATTTTTTTCAGATCTGTCCCTAAACCAATTAAAACTCACAGAATCAGTTCAAAGGTAACTTGCAATCTGCTAAACATGTTACCATGCTTAATCTATTTTGTAAAAAACCATCAAAATATATAACTTTTTTCGATTAAGTACCTCATTCATTTTGTAAATATTATTATTATTATTGAAAATTCTTTAATTACATTAAAATTATTTATTTACAATTTTAAAATTCTTGTAAGATTTAAAATTACTTTTTGTATTTACTTTGGATTATTTATTTACTTTTATATTAAGATTATTTATCATATATCATATCATCAATTACTTAGAATAATTATATGAAATTATGAACACTTTTGTGTTTCTAATCTATATACTATAATAAATTAGAACATTCATTGTCACATGTCATCTTCCTAATATAATAGTTTTTCATTTTCCCTCTCTTTTTCCAAAATTAAAAATTAACATTAATTTAAGTAACATGGATATCATTTAATTGATTTAATTTAAATTTTATTATTGAAAGTTATAATTATTGTTTCCTAAACTAATTGAAACTACCATTTATACTCATTAAAAGTTTTCAAAACTAACAAGCTAAATAAAATTTTTTAAAAATTAATAAAATAATAAACTTCATTTTAAATGTCTCAAATAATAAATATTTTTTTTTAAAATTCAGTAAAAGAAAAAATTTATTTTTAAAATATAAATTTTTAAAAGATTAAAAAAATAATAAACTTCAAATTTTAAATGTCTGAAAGAATAAATAATTTTATGAAATAATGATTAAATACCTTAGTATACAACAAAATTAAAAACTTTTTGTTATTAAATCTTTATATTGTTAATTATGAAATTTTGACACATTGAAAAATAATCATTCAAATTTTAAATGTATTTTCTTTAATAAAATTTTGTATTAATATTTTCTAAAACTTCAAAAATAAATGTTGCAAAATTTATATTTTAAATTAATTAATTTCGAATAATCTTAATTTGCTAAGTTGACGCTGGAATTGTTGTATCAAGTTTTAATCAGTTAGACAATAAATATTTATTATTAATTAAAACATCTTTAATAAGAATACTTGTATATGGTTTAATTTAAGGCCTCTAACAAATTTATTCAATTTAAATTAATATACTTTATAAAAATTAATAATATAAAATAATTACCATCTAAAATTTGTTTTGTTGATTTCTATGGGATTATTGATGATAACACAATAAAAAACAAAACAAAATGAAGGTTCAACATATTTTAATCAATTATAAGATGATAATAATTGAATTGAACCGCATATGTAAGACTCATAAAACACTACATTTAAATCAATAACTCAAATATTTTGAATCACATTTTAACCGTTTTCTTGTGACTTAAACATGACTTAGAGTCATAATTTTTTACCATTGACTCAATGATTTTGCTTGCATGTCATCTTTTTATTGGTTTATTATATCTTAATTTTAAATTTTTTAAGGTTATTAAGGGATCCCATCTCTTTATAAATATTTAATTTATAACAAATTTTTTATATCAATCCATGTAATACATGGGTATCAACCTAGTTTTCCATAAAAGAAAACGAACTAATTTTTCCGATCGTTTCCAATTCGATTTTTAAATTTTCAAACAAAAAAAAAACTTGAATTAACTTTTAATTATTTCGAATGGATAAACTATGATCCACTCCGATATTAATTTTGCGAGTGTATAAACCTTCAATTCATTTCATTTTTCCAAATGAAAATTGCTACAACTATTTATTTACGATCAAAAAACACAACAAATCCTTAACTAGAATAGCTACAACTATTTCGCTTTTTATTTTTTCCGATCGAAAAAATGACGAACACATCCACTTTAATATTTTGATCATAAATAAATAGTTCGTCATTTTCGTTTGAAAAAACAGAATGAATTATCATAAATTTTTATTAATTCTGAACGAAAACATTATGACCAATAAATTTTTAATTTTTTCGAACAAAACAATCTGTAATTAATTTCATATTACCAAATGAAAATAGCTACAACTATTTATTTATGATTGAAAATGAAATCGAAAAGGATCGTCATTTTTAAGAGTTCGAAAAAATTAAAAAATAGAATGGCCGTCTTCTTTTATCGAAAAGTTAAAAGTCAAAAGACTTGATATAATAATTATAATTAAACAATGATATATTATATAATCATAATATAAACATGAATAAATATCAAAAGTAAATATAAAAATATAATTTTTTAAAGAAAAAATAAAATCGTAAATAAATAGTTTTAATATAATTAAAAGATTATGAACAACAACAACAACAAAATTAATGGGGGGCTTACCCGAAAAAAAATTTATACTTTGGTGATTTTTGCAAAATAAGTGTAAGCATGTTAACCTGTTATAACACGTTGACGGGTGAATTTAAATGATTTAAAGAGTTTGGGGACTTATCAAGAAAAAAATGAAATGATGACTTAATCATAAAATTTTAATACACTTATGGTTTTTTACATATTTTTCCCTTAAGAATTAGATGAAAATCATAACAATCATTAAACCAATTGCCAAAATTAGAATATCACCCAAAGAATTGCGTTATATTGGGTTTCAGTTGAAAAAAAAAACCAAGGACGAGAAGATCAAACACACACAAACGCAAAAAAAAAAAAAAAAAAAAACACATATATACGTGGTTGGGTCCAAGAATGACCTATGTTCACAGCCGCACTAGGAAGTCTCTATAAATTTTGGATTAGTCTTATTACATGGGATCATGCGTTTATAGGATACAACTACCAAAAGTAAGAAAATCCTTAATGGACAGAGTCTAATAAAATAAAAATTCTTCGGGGATAAGGGACGGCTTCCCCTTGACCCATGTCCGCTCTTTCGGGAGCCCCAACAGATTTCGTAGTGGCAGATAAACCTTCGGCAACAATCAGTCTCCACAACTCAAACAGTTTCATCATATTTTTGTTTGTTTTTATTATGTATCGAACGAACGTATTCATATGTCTTTTTAGAGTGTTTTCAAATTGACCGAAACATATTTAGGGGTGTTTGGATTTGCGTTGAAATAAGTGATGTAGCATTTTGGAAATTAATAGTCAGATAATAGTTGTAACAAAAAATATTTCTGAAAATTTAGTGTTTGGTTTAACTTCTGTTGTTTGCTATCACATCTATCAAATAATCAGTTTTTAAAGTATTTGGATCTGCGTTTTAACTTGTAAAATAACCAAATAATCTATTATTAAGCAAATAAACATATCTTTTAGCTTATGAAAAAGTATGATACGATTAATTATAAACATAAAAAAACACTTTTAATAAATGCAATCCAAACACTTTAAACAAGTTATTTACATTATAAGTATTATAATGTAATAAGGTAATCTCTAATATCCCCTTAGAGCGGAGGGTATACCTCCCCTGCTAATCGAGCGACCTTGCCACGTAGTCCCACCTCGGCGGTAAAACCACCCCTCACCTATCGGCCCCGCTAAAACTGTCCCCAACGGCTCCTCAACCCCTCCACGACGTTTCGTTTTGTCTAATGCAATTTAAAAATTAAATAAATATATATTTTTTACTTTTTTTTCTCTATAAGTACATTCATCCACCTTCTTTCAACACACATCAAACCAATCTCAACACAAAAAAACCAAACCTATCTTTTAATTTTGTAAAATTTTAATCTTTTTTTCATTTCAATATTTATACATGCATCCATATTTACAAAATGGATCCGCACACGCCTTCGTCATCATCATCATAATCATCAGATTCTGACGTCTGAAAGTGAATTTCTAGGTTAGTAACTTTTATTTTTAATTCTTGTAAGTTTTAACTTTTAGTTTCGTAAGTTTTAATTTTAGGTTTTCGTAATTTCTAATTCTATTAATGTAACTTTTTTATGTTTGTTTTTATAAAATTAAATATTTTAGTTTAAATTATTAATTATAAATGGATTTTTTAATAAAAATTTAATAAAAATAAAAACTTGAGAATGATGGGGTGTTTAGTTACAGAAAATTTCCATCTCACTTTTCAAAAAAATTAAAACTTGTTTACTTAACAACAATTTCATAAATTTTAATTTCACTTTTTAAAATACTATTTTTCATACTCTTTCTCTTACTTTTTTATCACCTACCTTATATTTCTTTATAATACTCTATTTTTCTCTCTCTTACTATTCCATCACATGTCCTATTTTTATTATTTTATAATCACTCATCTTATTTTTCTTAAAATTAAAACTTTATTGTCTAAACCAGTTTTCACTTTTTATAAAAACCCTTGTTTTTTTTTCCTGAAAACTATAACTTGAAAACTGAAATTGAAAAATAACTAGTTTTAACACACCCTGTATTTTAAAATTTTACAATTGAAAATTGCAAAGAAAGAAATATTGATGTAACTATGAATACCTAAAAATGGTGATTTTTAGAGAAGAAAACCACAGACCTTTTGACAGATTCAAGTTAAACAGAAGTACAGAACCAAAAACCACAGACCTTTAGACCAAAAAATGGCCTCCAAGATTCTTGCAGCCACTGGTCGTCGATCGTTAATCCCCAAAAACCTTAAACCGATTCGCTTTTTGTCTACCTCTACAATGGTTGTGGCGGAATCCATTGATGAGACTGCTATAATGTGTGGAAACCCTCAAGGGTGTATTGCATTCAACACTCAGAAAATAAAGAGTACATATTTACATAAGAGACCCCTACACTATACATTAATCATTATTTAACACACCCCCCTTAGTCGGAGCTGGAGGAGGACGAATGCTAAGACTGGACTTAAAATTTAAAAACAACTGTGTAGGAAGACCTTTAGTAAATATATCTGCTAACTGTTGAAAAGATGGCACATGCGACACATGCACTTGCCCCAAAGCAATATGTTCTATTACAAAGTGTAAGTCAATTTCCACATGTTTGCTTCGTTGATGCTGTACTGGGTTATTAGCTAAATACATGGCACTTACATTATCACAAAAAACAACTGTGGCACGTGAAAGAGGTAGATGTAACTCAATCAAAAGATTACGAAGCCATGCAGATTCGGCAACAACATTAGCAATACCACGATATTCAGCTTCGGCACTAGAACGGGACACAACATGTTGGCGTTTAGAAGGCCAAGAAACAAGATTGTCACCCAGAAAGATGCAGAACCCAGAAGTGGACCGACGTGTTTCAGGACAGCCGGCCCAATCAGCATCAGTGTAACAGACCAAACGATTTATAGAAGATGGGCGGAGAAAAAGACCATGAGATAAAGTACCCTTCACATAACGAAGAATGCGTTTGAGGGCATTCAGATGTGGTTGGCGAGGATCATGCATGTACAGACATATTTGTTGTACAGCATAGGAGATTTCCGGACGAGTGATCGTGAGGTACTGCAATGCACCTGTGAGACTTCGATAAAGAGTTGGATCATCGACTGGTTTGCCAGAGGAGGGTAGTTTAGACTTTGTCTCAGCCGGTGATGAGCAAGGATGACAAGTGTCCATGCCAGCACGAGAAATGATTTCTTGGGCAAAAACTGATTGAGACAGAAAAAGGCCCGAAGAAGAGCGAATGGCGGAGACCCCTAGAAAGAAGGAGAGAGCGCCAAGGTCAGTCATTTTGAACTCAGATGAGAGACGAGAGATGACCTGATTAACCAAAGATTGGGAGGAAGCAGTCAGAATAATGTCATCAACATAGAGAAGAAGATAGATTGTATCACAACCTCGGTGGTAAACGAAGAGAGAGCTGTCAGATTTACTTGAATGAAAACTGAGAGAAGTAATGAAGACAGCGAAGCGATGAAACCAAGCACGAGGAGCCTGTTTGAGACCGTAGAGGGCTTTTCGAAGGCGACAGACATGCTGTGGGAAGGAAGAGTGAACATAGCCAGGAGGTTGCTTCATATAGACTTCCTCTGATAATTCACCATTTAGAAAAGCATTTTTAACATCAAGCTGGTGAATCGGCCAGTTTAGGGAGAGAGCAATGCTAAGGACCATTCTGACAGTAACTGGTTTGACAACAGGGCTGAAAGTTTCGTCATAGTCAAAACCAGGCATTTGAGAGAAGCCTTGAGCTACCAGACGGCCCTTGTAACGCTCAAGGCGACCCTGACTATCGAACTTATGGCGATATAGCCAACGGCAGCCAACAATGTTGACTTTTGGTGGGCGGGAACAAGATCCCACGTGTGATTGGAGAGAAGGGCAGACATTTCAGCGTCCATGGCTGCCTTCCAATTGGGATCACGAATCGCCTGAGCAGAAGACTTGGGGATTGGGGAGAGAGAGTCAACTACGGAAAGGTTGAAAATGTGACGAGGTTTGAGACTGCCGTTGCGTGAGCGAGTCGTCATAGGATGGGTGGAGGTATGATCCTGAGCAGGGGGAGCAGTGGTGGCTACAGTAGCAGGTGGCACAGAGGGACTGTGCGGAGAGTGAGGAGCATCAGACGAATGGGGTTGATTATCGACTGTAGGCGCATCATCATTTGTGATGGGCATATCACTCGAGGTAGGCGAGGTAGAAGGAGGAGAAGAGGGAGTGGTGGATGAGGATGCAATCTGTTCATTTGTCATCACGGAGGGTGTGGTGACATCATCAGAGAACACATCATACTCAGAGGGAGAGGGTGGTGCATTAACGATGCATAGGGAAAATGATCTTCATCAAAAATCACATGACGAGATATAATAATACGATGAGTGACCAGATCATAGCATCGATGACCCCGATGACAAGGAGAAGGGCCAAGGTAGACACAAGCAGTGGAGCGAGGGGAGAGCTTGTTTGGAGCCGTAGAAGATAGGTTTGGGTAATAGAGGCACCCAAAAACACGTAGGTGTGTGAAATCCGGGAAAGTGTCGTACAAGACCTCACATGGGGTTTTTGAAGCCAGAGTGGTAGTGTAGGTCCCGAGAGGTTCCAAAGTATATAGCTTTAAGCTGTAGAGAGGGGGTGAATACAGCTATTTAAAGACTACACACTATTTTCTCAATGTTTGTATGTATTATCAACAAATTGTTAATTACAAACAAGCTTGAATGCGGAAATGTTCAAGCTGAGATGACAGATACAACAGTATATTCACTAGTCTAAGACAGACTCAAACTAGTTAACAATGAATACTCTCACTAAGAAGCACTCACTGTGTTTACAAGACTCAGAGGAACAGCTTATGTAGAACAGCTTAGACACTAAGAAACTGTATTACACAATCAGACTTGCATGCATGAAAAACACACTTGCACGTTCACTCTTGGTTTCAGCACTTAGCTAATTTGGCTTGTCTTCTTCTGACCTTAGAAGCTTCCTTTTATACTCACTCAGAGGATCTAAGAGAAACTTCTTCATTGGACAGAATGAAAAAGGAGAAGTCTTGTTTGAAAAGACAATATAACTTTTCTGCACTTTTATGAAAAGCAGACTTGTCTTCACATGTGCAGAACTTTTGTCTTTTCACGTTGTCTACTATTGCATTGCCTTTAACTAATTAAGGAATGTCAACTTTGCGTCTTTCTTCCTTGTAAAGGCCTATTTTGATATAAGAAAAAGGTCTGTCACCCTTTTTCAAATATCCTTTTGTCTTCATGTTGCAGAACAGCGTGGCAGGCTGAGCAGTTCTGTTTTCCACTTTGTCTTCGACTTTGTAAACTGATCTTGTAGTAAAAAACAATACATGATGACTTGGAAACGTATTCCATAAAGTGTTTAGCCTGTTCACAAAGAATAGGTTCTGTTCACAAAGAACAGAACACTTGAAAAATGCCCAAGCTGCTCACCAGTGTAGAGCAGCGTAGACAGTTTATGTCCAGCTTGTTCAGCAGACAGAGCAGCTTGGACAAACCTTCTTAGTTGCAACACATGCAACACATAGAACAACTTTAGACTGATATTGCAAATCATTTTCAGGTTTCAATAAGGCATATAACAGGCCTTAATTTCAACCTTCAAATGCATCAACAGGTTTGATTAGAAATCTCCCCCTCAGATGTAGAACAGGTTTGACTGAGGCCTTTTTGTGCCTAACAATCTCCCCCTATTTGCAATAACCAGTCTAAGCTGGTTTTGTCAAAAATCATTATATATTCTTACAATACATTTGTTGAAATAGAATTACAACATCAACATAAAGTAAAAGATCAGTTTATATATACACTGATTTTTTATTACATTAGAACAACACATGTTCTTACAAAAGTACAACTAATGTACTGAAGTATATTACAACTAATGTAAACTGAAATTACAACAAATGTAAATAAAGTACAACAGATGTACATTGGACTGTTTTTGTTGGGAGCAAATAATGGTAAGCCTGTCCAACTGATGGACAGCTTCCATTCTTCACCTGCCCATATGGTAGATGGACTTCACTGGACTGTAGATGGCATTCCTTGTTTGAATCTTCTTTCAAGTTCTTCCCTTGTTTCTTCCATTTCTTCAATTTCAACTCTGAGAAACATGAAGTTAGAATCTTGAAGCTCACCTCTGTTATAGAAACCTTTCAGCTCATCCCAAATGGCTGCTCTCCATAAGCTGGACTGTCTGAAGGAGGAGGCAATCCTGAAGGCTGCAAGCTGCTTAAGACCAACTTTATGTAGGTCTGAAGCTCTTTGAAAGCATTTCTTTTGAGACAGGGGATCTACAAAAAATGCCCCTAACTCAGGCTCTTCAATTACTTTGCCATCTTCAAATTCTACTCCTTCAGGCAGGCTGTGGTCAACTCCTTTAATTTCCACAGCATAATCTCCTTGTTCAATCATTATAAGGAGTTCTTCCAGCTCTGTGTCCTTAGTTCTCCTGGCCTTTATTTTAGGATGTGTCACAAAGACACCTTCACTTACTTCTTTAGAGATCAAGCCAAGGTCCTTTACTCTTTCCATCAACCTCTTGACATATGCCCTGATTTCCTTAGCCGTTTCTGACCTTGATTCACTCAGGGCAACTGCCAGCTCAATCCATTCCCTGTACCCCATCTGGGCTACATTAGTGTGGTCATAAGTTTCCAATTCTGGGCCTGTTGCACCCATCCTTGTAATTTTTAGCTTCCACTGACTGCCTTTCCTTGATACAGGGACAGCTTTGACAATTGCTTCCTTGGCTAGCCTTCTTTCAGCAACATCATGAAACTTTTTCTTTGCCAAGTTGTCAAAGTGGTATTGAGCTCTTGCATGAGGCACTGTAGATTTAGTCACAGAGACCTGAGTACCTTTTTCTTCTTCCTTTTCCTTCTCCCCTGCTGATTTCTTAGCAGCTTCCATTATTTTCTTTTGCACCTCCAGGGTAGACATTTTAGTTTTCTTTGCTTCTTGGAGTGCAAAAGATTTGGCAGCTTCGGCAGATTCTTCTTCTTTTCTCATAACCTCCAGGGCTTGAAGTTGTTCTTCTCTAAACTCAAAGTACTTGTGCATAGGAAGGCCCATCTCTTTAGCCCTGGCCTTGTGAAATTGAATTTCTGCTTGTTTCTGCTGCATAGGATCAACATCTGCTTTTTCTTTTCCTTTGGCTGCTGCTGTAGTGATAGCAGCCTCAGGAATTTCCTCTTCTTCTTCTTCTTCTTCTGTTAAAATTAGATGCCTTCTTTTACTGCTGGGCCTGTCCTCAGAGATGAATTCCTCCCCCTTAGACTGAGCAGGGTTTGGAGAGACAGCCTGAGTAGGCAGAGCAGCTTGAGAGGCACCTTCAGCTGTACCTGTTTCAAAAATTGTTGGCTGACCAGTTTGGGTTGCAGACACTGGTATCTCCTTAGGAGAAGAAGTTTTCTCCCCCTTAGACTTAGTCTTCGAGGCAGATGACTTCTCCCCTTTGAAGGAGATGAAGCAGCGACTTCAACACCTGGTCTGCCTGAAGACACAAAGTCAGCAGGCTTGCCAGCAGGTTTAGCAAAAGGTTTGGGACCAACAAGGCTAGTCACTAAGAAAGCCAAGTTATCCTTCACCTCTGTAAGCTGGGAAAGACAGGTCTGAAGAGAAGAGGAGTGGGAATCAACAAGGGAGGTTAGCTTTACAATATTTTCCCTATCAGATGCTGTGAACAGCAGAGTTTGCAGTTGTGCAAGATGAAGTTCTAGAGAATCTTGCACATCTGCAAGGTCTGATGACACAGAATTTGAAAGGGAGCCAATGAGACTTTGTAAGCTAGTCAGAGTGGCTGGAAGAGTAGAATTGCAAGAAGTAAGAAGAGATGACAACTGTTGAGAAATGGCTGTCATTGAGGACACAGAGTCCTGTTACATAGAAAGAATAGAGGAGAGGGATGTGGACACTTGTTGCAGCTGAGCAGTGAGTGCTAACAGCTGTGGAGAAGGATCAGGTTGTGAAGTGGTAGGGAAAGAGGCCTTGAACGAATCAAAGAACCCCTGAAGCTGTGCAGACACAGAGTCTGATATGATAGAGGGGAGAGAAGACATAGAGGATTCTAAAGAACTAACTTTGTTGGTCAGCAATGAAAGCTGATCCTTCAAAGGCAGGTCTTTAGGAGATGGAGGGGTATGGGTAGACTGTTTTGAGTGGGTAGATGGAGAAGAAGATGATGAGGCTGGTGTTTGAGGATGAGATGGAGAGGGAAGAGGAACTTTTGAAAGAAGCTCCATAGCCTGGGCAAAAGTTAGATGGCCCAGCTTTGAGGGGTCAAAATGTCCTTCAGCAGCGGCTGTAGCTGCATCACCAGGAGAGGGGGTTGATGTTGAGGGCCTTTCAGATGCTGCTTGTGCTGCAACATCCTCATGAAGACCAGTGGTGGTTCCCTCTGCAGTGCCTTGGTTTAAAAGCACCTCATCATTGGGAGATGGGATATGCATTTCAACATCAGCAGTGGTGAAACCTGCTGATGGAGTTTGCATGGAGGGAGCAGCCTCACCAGAGGGATGGTGTGATCCCTGAGGTTCATCAGCTGTGGATGTTGGTCCATCAGCAGCTGTTTGGTGTAGAACAGCTGTATCATGGGGAGCAGAAGTTTGAGGCTGAGCTGCTGATTGGTCTATATCAGCAGCCTGGGAACCTCGTGCAGACTCAGGGTGTGAGGAGATTTTAGTGGGGGACAGTGTGGACACAGTATGGAGTGGAGAGGACTCCTGTCTTTCAATATCCTCAGCCTGTTGGGAGGCTGGGATAGATGATGTGGGTATCTCCATTTGTACAACTGGTTCCTGTTGGGAGGAACCAGAGGGTCTAGGCTGACTCTGGGTAGACTCAGATTGGAGTGAAGCAGGCTCCAAATGAGCTGAACCTTCTCCCAAAATAGGAGAGGCAGCAGGGGTTGCTTCTTTTTCAACTGAACCCTGTTGAGAGGGAACAGAGGAGGTAGTTCTTTGGGCTGGTTTCTTTTTGGAGAGGGATTTGCGTTGGTAGTGAATGGATGAAGTGGGTGATTGTGGAGAGGAGAGAGGATCTGTTTGGACAGGGTGTGAGACTGGATCAGGAACAGTGGGGCTGGCCTGTTCCATGGTCTCTTGTGCCACAGAGGCACCAGCCACTGAGGCTTCAGGCTCAACAAATGAACCAGGGTGAGGAGTCTACTCCTCCTCAGCCACAGAGGCTAAAGGAGCAGACTTAGTCTGAGCTGATTTGGCCTTCTTTTTCACAGGCCCAGCTTCAGCAGTTGCCAGGGTCCTCTTAACAAGTTTGGACCTGGCTTTGGATTTTCTGGCGGGAGCAGCAGCTTCTGGATCCACCCTCACAGCAGAGGGTCCTTCCACCAAACCTAACAACCTCCTCATTGGTGTGGATAGAGGAGGCTCATTTTGAAGTACAGGAGTATGGAAAATTCTATTCCCTATGACAGGGAATGCAGCAGACTTAAGTAAGGGCTGGGAGTTGTATAATTGCTCACCACAAACATGGCTGAAAATGAGGCTCAGAAACCTGGGATAACGGACAGCAGCTGGTCTTGGCTCTTGCTGCACCAGGTTTCTCAGGTTCAAAAAGATCCACTTAGCCATGTCAAGGGTAGTCCCATCCACTAGCTGTAGGACTATTGGAACTTCATCTCTACTTAGTTGGTCAAATGAACCAACTTTGCTGCTGAAGCTCATCATCACCGAAGCAAATAGAAAGCTGTAGGTAAGAGACAAATCCTTCCTGTACAATGTTGCTCCAATTTTGGGTTCTGCTACACCACAGAAGCGTTGCAGATTTCCCATTTGCTCGTTCTCAGGCTGGGGCAGATCATATGACTCAGCAACAGGCAGATGAAGAACCTCCCTCAGAAGATCAACAGTTATCTCAATGGTTTGAGTCCCATTAAGAATAGTTCCTTTAATGACCTTGGTGTTGGGATTGTAGGAACAGGTGTACCAGAATTCATACACCATCTCCTGGTACAAGACACCAGGAGTTGCAGTCATAGCATAGTTCAACGGATGAACTTGCAGAAACTCCACCATTTGATCGTAGCCTTTTTCCACATAGTTTTTGGGGATAGTGAGGTTTGCAACGTAGTTTGTGGGTTTGATGGTCAGCATTGTGGTGACTGATGAGTGTTTGACAACATCATCACCAACAAACACTGGAAGAAAGGGATTAGGGTTGTGAGCCATTTGGGAAGTTTTGAGGTTTGAAGAAGCAAAAGACACTTAGTCGATTTTTAGGGTTCTTGAGGATTTCTGGAAATGATGAGGAAAATGAAACAGTAGTTTGGTATTTATAGGATTTGAATGTGAGTGTGTATGAGAGAGAAGATTTTGGGCGGTTTGATTTGAAAAAGTCGTTAACGGAAAACGGAACGGTTGTCCATGTCAGACCGTTTGTCAGATCACTTGAGTCCTTTTTAATCACTTACACACGTAATCCACATTATCTGTAGTAATTAAGTTAAATAAAACATTAATTAAGTAACTTAAGTTTGAAGAAAGGTAATTAAAATTTTTGGTCTAAGCTGTGGGTCAACCCTGTGATGACCAAAGTCTTCACAAGCTGTTCAATCTTCAAGTAGTTCATTTTTCAAGCTGTTCCTCCAGCCTGCTCTCTCTTGTAAGAGCAGGTTGTGTTTAATAGGTAATTAAACCTCGTTTCATCCAGAGGTTTGGTGAAAATGTCTGCAAGCTGTTCATTTGTGGAAATAAAACTTACCTCCACATTACCTTTCTGAATGTGATCCCTGATGAAGTGATGTCTGACTTCAATGTGCTTTGTTCTTGAATGAAATACTGGATTGTTGGAGATAGCTATGGCACTTGTGTTATCACATAGAATAGGAGTTTTCCTATACACAAGGCCATAATCTTCAAGCTGATGCTGCATCCACAGAATCTGCCCACAGCAGCTTCCAGCAGCAATGTACTCAGCTTCAGCAGTAGAAGTGGACACTGAGTTCTGCTTCTTGCTACTCCAACTGATCAACTTTCCACCAAGGAGTTGACATCCACCTGTTGTGCTTTTCCTGTCTAGCCTGCAGCCTGCAAAATCAGAATCTGAATAACCTGTTAGTTCAAGGCTGGAGTCTTTGGGATACCAAAGACCCAAACCTGGTGTACCCTTCAGGTATCTGAATATTCTTTTAACAGCAGCTAGATGAGATTCCTTTGGATTATCTTGGAACCTAGCACACAAACAGGTGGCAAACATAATATCAGGTCTACTAGCAGTTAAATAAAGCAAGCTCCCAATCATGCCTCTATAAGCTGTTACTGAAACAGCTTTACCACTGGCATCAGCATCCAATTTTACATTAGTTGCCATTGGGGTTTTAATAGGAGAACTTTGATCAAATTTGAACTTTTTCAATAGATCTAAAGTGTACTTTCTTTGATTTATAAAAATTCCGGTTGAGGTTTGTCTGTAATCCTAAAAAGAAAGTAAGTTCTCCCATCATACTCATTTCATACTTGGATTTCATGAGTAATGAAAAATTCTTGCACAGCTGCTCATTAGTAGAACCAAATATTATATCATCCACATAAATTTGAACAAGCATAATGTCAGATTTCACTTTCTTTATGAACAGTGTAGTATCCACTTTACCTCTGGAATACCCATTGCTCATAAGGAACTCAGTAAGAGTGTCATACCAGGCTCTAGGGGCTTGTTTGAGACCATAGAGAGCTTTGTCTAACTTATAGACAAAACCTGGATGTTGTTCATTTTCAAAACCTAGAGGCTGCTTGACATAAACTTCTTCTTGCAGCTTCCCATTTAAAAATGCACTCTTCACATCCATTTGAAATACCTTAATGCTCTTATGAGCAGCGTAGGCTAGATACAAACGAATTGCTTCTAGCCTGGCCACAGGAGCAAATGTTTCATCATAATCAATTCCTTCCTCCTGTCTATAACCTTGAGCAACCAGTCTTGCCTTATTTCTAATGACATGACCTTGCTCATCCATCTTATTCCTGAAAACCCATTTAGTGCCAATTATAGTTTTACCTTTAGGAGCAGGGACCAGCTTCCATACCTTGTTTCTCTCAAACTGATTGAGCTCTTCTTGCATGGCAGTGATCCAATTGGCATCTTTTAATGCTTCATCAACCTTCTTTGGCTCCATTAGTGAAACAAAGCTAGAGAACATACAAAAGTTCCCTAAGCTGTCCCACCGTGTTTGTATCCCTTTGTTGATGTCACCAATTATTTGATCATTGGGGTGACACCTGATCCACTTAGGATCATTTTTCAATGATGATTCTCCTGAGTTGTTAACATCTTCAGCAGATCCTGTTGAACAGTTTTCAAGGTTTTCAGACACACTGTTGTCTTGAACCTGTTCATTTGTTGAACATGTCACTGTTGAACATATCAGCAGAGGAACTGGGAAAATCAGCATTGATAGGTTCTGGACATGCAGTTGTAATTAAGTCGGTACATTTATTCACACAGGATGTATTGACATAATCATCATCATGTCCATCATGATTAACAGGTTCCACACAGGGTGTAGTGGAAGCTTTTGAGTCCTCTTCATTGTTTGAATGCATCAGATCATCAAAGTTGAGTTCTCCTGAAACTGATTCAGGAACAGCTTTGGTGGAAGCATTCTTGGACTCTTCAAAGGTGACATTGATAGATTCATCTATCACCTTTCTTTTGTTGTTGTATACTCTGTAGGCTTTAGAGATAGCAGAGTAGCCAACAAACACACCTTCATCAGCTTTAGGTTCAAACTTTGTCAGTTGGTCCCTCTGATTCAGAATGAAGCAGGGACATCCAAACACATGGAAGTAACTGACATTTGGCTTCCTTCCTTTGAGCAGCTCATAAGGAGTCTTGTTTAACCTTTTTACCACTAAGGATCTGTTTTGAGTGAAGCAGGCAGTGTTGACAGCCTCAGCCCAGAATGATGAAGGTAAACCTGATGCACACAGCATGGTTCTAGCAGCTTCAATAAGAGTTCTGTTTCTCCTTTCAGCAACTCCATTTTGTTGTGGAGTTCTTACAGCTGAAAAGTTTTGAGTAATTCCTTTCTCTTCGCAGAAGTCTTCAAGAGTACTGTTTCTGAATTCAGTACCATGATCACTTCTTAGCTGCTTTACTTGAGCAGAGTTCAGCATCTCCATCTTTTTCACAAATCCAATAATTTCTCTAGCAGCCTCTCCTTTGCTCTTTAGAAAGATCACCCATGTGTACCTGGAGAACTCATCAACCATTACTAGAGTGTATCTTCTTCCTCCAAGACTTGGGACATTTACAGGTCCAAACAAGTCCATGTGGATTAAGAAGAGTGGAGTATTGTTAGGGACAATATTTGTAGAGCTGAAATGAATATTATTTTAATAATTGTGTTCATCTCTAAGGGGGAGAATGTTGGGAATAAATAATAGAGATGAAACAATTATATTGTATATGTTTGTAAATTCTAAATAGTTTAGGGGTTGTTTGGGTAAATACTTAATACTTGTGTATTAAGTATAAATAGGAATGATATGTGCACTGTTGAAGGAGGAATCTCAGATTACACAAAAATACACGGCTGGAATTAGAGAGAAAAGAAGAAGTGCTTTGCAAGAAAGCCGAAAACATCAATGTAATATTTTCTCTCTTAATCATTCAATAGATTGTGTTTGATTGATAATTGTTCATATGAATTGTTCTATATGATTGAATTGCATGAAAATTGAATTCACAATTGGTATCAGAGCCTAATATGGCTGAATTTGAGTGAATTTTGAATCTGAAATCGTTTTTTTTAAGAACACTGTTATATTCATTTTTTTGAAAATCTGAAAATCAATTGAGATTTTTGATTCTGTGGATGAAATGATCTGAATTTTGGATCGAATGTGTGAAATTTAAAGGCGAATCTGATGACATAAACATCAAATATTATCTCAAAACACACAGAATTTAATTGAGAAATTTCAGATTTTTTTGAAAAAGTGTGTGTTCTTGAGGTTTTTGGTCAATTTTTGGTTTTTAATCGAGAATTAGCCAAAGTGATTTCACAAAAGTTGTTTCTGCTATTAAAACGAACCCTCGAAATCAATTTGAGGTCAAATCATGGATTTTTGTTGAAAAAGTTCGAATCTGATCTTGTTTTTGTTGAAAAATGATAAAACTCGGGCATAACTATATTCATAGTGTCATTCGAGTTTTATAAAGAAGGCATTCGAGTTTTATTAAAAAGGCATTCGAGTTTTATAAAGAAGGCATTCGAGTTTTATAAAGAAGGCATTCGAGTTTTATAAAGAAGGCATTCGAGTTTTATGAAAGCTTTATTCGAGTTTGATGAATGCTTCATTCGAGTTTGCTGAATGCTTCATTCGAGTTTGATATATGCTTATTTCGAGTTTGATAATACATTCATCGAGTTTCATGCCTTATGATTCGAGTTTTAAGCCTTAATCATTCGAGTTTCATGTTTAATTGATCGAGTTTCAAGCTTAATTGATCGAGTTTCAAGCTTAATTGATCGAGTTTAATACCTTCTTCATTCGAGTTTCATTCTTGTTCATTCGAGTTTCATACTCAATCATTCGAGTTTTATACTTATTCATTCGAGTTTGGTGATTCTTTATTCGAGTTTGAGTCTTCATCAATCGAGTTTGATTCTTATACATTCGAGTTTCATCCAATATCATTCGAGTTTTGAGTATTTGACCTTTGCTGCTTAAATTGACCATAACTTTTGACTGGAACATCGTTAGAAGGCCTACCGTACGCCAAATCGAAGCTTGAAAAGAGATCTACATTTCTAGAACTGGTATAGCCGGTTCGGTAAATTTTCGAGGCCCAATTCCACTCCAGAAAAAAGTTACGGGCAATTTTATACAGAAAAGCTGAAATTTTAACGTCAAAAAGTCATTTCAGAGCTGATTTTTCATAAGTAATCTTTAACTGAAATAGTTTTTCAAAGTTTTATCAGAATTCACTCCGTTTCTCCATAAAAGATCTTGGAAGATTCAATTTCTAGCAATTCATAATGGAATTTGAACAATTGTCAAAGTCTGAGCTGATTTTCAAACTTACTGAATCTGAAAAGATTCGTAAGAACAATTACGACATTCTCATTCAGTTAAATACTGATAAACATTTGGCGTTACGTGACGTACAAATATTGAATGAAGAAATTCAAATCTTAAAAGAAAAACAAAACTCTGAGAGTTGTGCTCATCAATTGAAAATATCTGAATTACTTAAAGAACTTGATGAGCTGAAACAAGAAAATTTTCAGAATGCAACTCAACTGAAATATCTTTTGCCTGAAAGATCTGATCTTTACAAGAAAGTTCAGGATCTTGAAGATACACTTTGTAAGACAAAACCAACTGATCAGAATTGTATTTTAAACAAAAATGAAGAAATTTTTGCTCTTCAACAAGAGTTGTCTTTAACTAAAGATTTGATTGAGAAGGAAAGACATGAGTTCTTACTTAAAGAACAAGATTTTAAATCAAAATCTGAATTGTTTGAAGATGAAAGACAAATGTTCTTAATCAAAGAACAATCTTTTAAATTTGATTACCAATCATTTGATCATGACAGAAATTCAAATTTAGTCATTATCAAAAGTTTGGAAGATCAGATACTTCATCTTACAAAACAATTACATGTGTTTACTTCGTCAACTGAGTCAAAGGTTAAGACCCCTTCTTCAGTGTGTTTAAAATCCAATGTTGATCACTCTGATTTGTCTTCTGAAAGTGAAGTGAATCTAACTAACTCTGCTAAGTTTGATTCTTCTTCAAATCTTAAACTTAAGTATCTGTTAAAGATACACAGCGGCAAAGATAAAATTGTTGAACAACTTCCGGTCAAGATTTACACCGGTGAATCTTCGAAGTCAAATTTTCTTAAAGTTTCTGAAAATACTGGTCATTCTAATCAGAAAACATTTTCACAGAAAAATACCAAGTATTATCAGAAACAGGCAAGAACCGGACAGTTTTTCAAAAAGAAGAGTTCGCAAAAGTCTGATCATTCAAATTCAAGTTTCTTTAGAAATTCAGATATTCAATTTTCTCATACTCAAAGAAATTTGTTTTTTGCGTTTGAAAGAGAAGCTGATAGTTATAACATGCAATGGGTACCTAAACCCAAGTACAAGTGGGTACCAAAACCTGTTTTGAAATGGGTACCCAAGAGCGCTAACAAGTCTGGATCCAAATCTGTTTGGATACCAAAGACATCTTAAATTTTGCAGGTTATAGGTTTCTTATCATTTCAGATAAGAACCCGTTCTTCATTTCAAGAGGCTCTTGATTAATTCAGATCAAGACCCGTGCTTCAACTCAAGATGGTTTTTATTTAATCTAGACTAAAACCCGTTCTTCAGTTCAATCATATGGTTTCTAGTTAATTCAGACTAGAACCCGGACTTCAATGAACCAGAGTCAAAGGCTTTCAGTTACATCAGACTGAAACCCGAGTCTGAGAGACAAATCTTACTGGAATTCTTGCCCTGAATTCAACTCCGAAGCTGAAATTGACAAAGAGGGAGTTTTATTTTTATAATTTTTTGCTCCTGATTTCATTTCTATGAGTTGACTAGTTGTGTGTGCTTATTTCCAGGGGAGTTTCAGATGCACTTTGACGATGACATTTTTCAAAACTATGTGTGATTTTTCACGAAAATATTTGACACACACATAAAAAGAGTTTTTGAGCTGAAAAGAAATTTTTTATGAATCTCTGAATCTATCATTGAGATTAATTGATCTATTCTCTTTGATTTTTATAATCTCATTTCTTCTGAGATTCTTTTTGTTAGAACTCTTCCAATTTATAATGGATTCTCCCGTTATCTCCCATGTGCTAATTCTTTCAAGAAAATCTTATTCTTTTCATATCATATATCAGATTTTCCATTTCATTCTGATATCTCCCAAATTATCTGCATATCATCTCCAATACCATATAAGTTGGATTTCATCATATCTCATGACCTTTCAAAGCTGAAAATTTTTCTGCTGACTCCGATTATGCACCAATCTGAGTGATAGGCATAAATATCGCTTCTATGGTCTAACCAGAACCGGAAGACCTACCAAAGAAGCAAACCATCTATAGATTGTGCGGGTGAGGGTTCTTTAGGTTTATTAGTTGAGAAGTGTCAGTTATCACGGGATACTGACAGGGTCGAGCAGAGATAAAATGTAAATGAGAGGGATATTGATATTGAAAGGAGATGGTGGTGCATCAGGTCATGCTTTTGCTATAAAGCTGACTGAATTCATTTCTTAAAAGTGAGCCGGAGGGAGCTTAGTTGAAAAATGCTGAGAGCTGAGTGTTGAGAAAGGATTTGAAGAAAATAAAATCCTACCTACACTGTGTCTGCTGCGTAAACCACATAATCTATCAAGCCCTAGGTGACTTGATATTGAAAAAGACGTCATGGACCCAGTGACGCATGCACTTAACCCCACCAACTACTCAGTTATCTCTCAAAAGATTTCTGTTTCAATAATCACGGAGATATAACACATTTCTATCGATATATCATTTGGATATTATTGATATTGGAACAAGGAAGACAGTTGCTCCGGTCTCCAATTTCATTTGATGCACATTGTGTCTAGAGCTAATTATATACACTTTTAGGACACATCGAGTCTAACAGTCTGCGTGACTATAAACTGCTAGTCCAAAGTGACTAAGCCGGAACAAATAAGAGTGATTATTTCATGATAAAGGATTTCATGATGACTATTTGGAAATCCTACCAGTGTTAACATCACGCCAGCGCTGAAAGTAGGTCACATAGATTTTGTCTATTGTGCAAACAGGAATCCTATGTGGACCTGGACTTGTTTTCTCACAAAATGAATGTGTTTCATTTTCCCCAAAGTTGTAAAGCTTTGTTTTGTTCTAAAAAGATATAATATCAATTCGAGGGGGAGTGAAATTTTTGAGGGGGTGAGATAAATCTGTTTTGTATAGGGGGAGAGATGTCAGTTTAAGGGGGAGAAAATCAATTTGTAATAATTTCTGAGTTGTAATTGTTGTTGTATTTCTTCTACTGTAATTTCATTGAATTAATGTTTCTGAAGTTTTTGCATGATGTTCATAATTTTTTATGATCATCATGAGGGGGAGAAAAGCTGAATTTCAGAAACAACTGTTGAGTAGTTTGAAATCAACTGAAGACAATTGCTACATCATCTCAAGACAATTGATCAAGGAGAGAATTAAAAAGCTATTCAGGATTCAAGGGGGAGTGTACTTACAAGAAAATACAAGAAAAGAGAAGATCAGAGAAGAAGATATGTGAAGATCAGAGAGAGTCAAATAAAGAAAAGAAGAAGATTCAGAGATCAGAGAAAAGAAGAATATTCACGAAAAAGTCCCTGAAATGATCTTTTATCAGAAAATTGATTTCATCTCTAAGGGGGAGATTGTTAGGGACAATATTTGTAGAGCTGAAATGAATATTATTTCAATAATTGTGTTCATCTCTAAGGGGGAGAATGTTGGGAATAAATTATAGAGATGAAACAATTATATTGTATATGTTTGTAAATTCTAAATAGTTTAGGGGTTGTTTGTGTAAATACTTAATACTTGTGTATTAAGTATAAATAGGAGTGATATGTGCACTGTTGAAAGAGGAATCTCAGATTACACAAAAATACACGGCTGGAATTAGAGAGAGAAGAAGATTGTTGTCCAAGATAGCCAAGAACTCAATGTAATATTTCTCTCTTTAATCATTCAATATAATGTGTTGGATTGATAATTGTTCATATGAATTGGTTTGTATGTGATTGAATTGCATGAAATTTGGATTGTTTTCCTCTGCTTGCTTTTTTCACAAGCTGTGCAGAGTTTATCTTTAACAACGGTTATAGAAGGCAAACCTGTCACCAACTCTTTCTTACAGAG
>JAANYP010002494.1:289416-451571 GCA_020465985.1 Centrapalus pauciflorus
AACAATAATTCCTGAAAAATACAGAAAATAATGGGTGATAGGATTATGTTGGTAACTGTTATTTAACAAAAATCTAAAGAAATTGAGGATAGGATTAACTTTTACAAAATATATATATATATAAGATAACATCATGTGGTTTTTTATTGGTGTTCAAACACACAATGCAAAAATAATGGGATAACATTATCGATTCCAACACGTATTTAAAATTGGTATTTAAAGAAATTTTTGCTCTCTAAACATGTGTGTCTATTTGCTTTCTTTCTATATATATATATATATATATATATATATATATATATATATATATATATATATATATATATATATATATATATATATATATATGAGGTGAGAAGGATTCTGGACCAATCATTTGTTTCCAATAATAGATTGATGTAAAGGAAAATTTAAAAATTTGGAAACAATGTAATTAAATAAAGGGCATATTAGTCCAAAAAATATGATTCATATATTAAATCATTTTTAATTAGTAAATATCCGTACGATGATTCAGTCTTTTAAGATAAACGATTCATTCGTTAGAATCAACGATCAAGTTTTCTTAAAAAATGATTTAACTTTTTAAGAATCAATGATACATTTTCTAAGAATAAAAATTTAGTCATTTACAAATCATGATTCACTAAATTAACAACAATGATACAATAAATTTATAACATTAATTCTTACATACTTATAAACATAATCACATTGATACAATGATTCAACAACATATATGTACTGATTTATCAACGGAAATACATTGATGCATTGATTCAACTACGAAATTACATTGATTCAATGTTTTTATAAATATTGATCCAATATATATAAACAACATAGAAATCGTCTAATCTTTTACAATATTCATCGTTGAATCATCTACAACTAGAAAATAAAAAATTGATACATTCATAATCGTACATATAAGGAATGATATAAAAAAAGATCGGAAATAAACGAAAACCTCAAGACTGAACATGAATCAAGATTCGTTGTAAACCCAAATCTGAAACCTTCGGTTAAGCATCTTCGATATATCAATTCATATCTTGAATTCTATAGGGAAAAAATGAAACAAAAATCGAATTTGGTATCAAGATCTAGACCTTGAACCATTGTTGATGATGTCGAAAAATTCTTCTCCGACAACCATGGGGTGGTGGATGTTCTAGATGACAAAGTGGTCGTGACGTGACTAAATTTAAACACTACAAGAAGGTGGATGCATCGATACAGTGATGTTGCTTTACCGAAAGAGAGCATTAGCGAGAGAGAAAGCTAGTTATCGTCGTCACCGACTTACTGGGAAGAACGACCAGTAGATTGATGGGTTCGTAATCGCATGGGCAGGTAGAACCACAGTCAAAACAATACGGTTTGGTCGTAATATGGTTCCGACTTCCGACAAGAGTTTCCGGTGATAAATTGCCATGCTAGTGCATTGCTTAATATTTGTTGAAGATTTGTTTTAAATATTGTAAAGGAATATACGTTGGTAATTGCATGATGGATGATTCACAAGGAAGGTTGTTGATGGTGAACAAGAATCACGGAGTTAAATATATGGTTGGATTTAAAATTCCTAATTTAAATGTCCAATAATTTTTTCTTAAATTTCAATTGACTAATCTACCCTTAAACCTATTGTCAATAATGACACTTGTCATCCTAATACTCCTTCTCACCTCTTCTCACCATAAGTTTTTTCTCACATGATCCAATATATATAAATATATATATATATATATATATATATATATATATATATATATATATATATATATATATATATATATATATATATATATATATATATATATATATATATATATATATATATATATATATGGTTCGAGAGAGTACCACCCCTTATGGAGCGCACCAGAAGGTACCACCTTTAAAAAAACTTTTTTTAAATTTTTTTTCATAAACATGTTTTAATTGACATTATGAAGATCATATGTAAATTTCACATAAATTCACATCTCCTAGCTCCTAAAAAATGATGTGAACACACACTTATATAATTTTGAATTAATGTGAACGTGCATATATGTGATGCGTGTTTTCATGCACTTAGAGTGTTCGGATTTGCGTGAAATTTACATATGATCTGTGTAACGTTAAATAAAACATGTTCATAAAAAAAATTTCAAAAAAATTACTTTTAATGGTGGTACCTTCTGGTGCGCTGCATAATGGGTGGTACCCGCTTGAACCTATACATACATACATACATATATATATATATATATATATATATATATATATATATATATATATATATATATATATATATATATATATATATATATATATATATATAGTCAGGTTCAAATAAGTACCTCTTGAAATCAAGTGCACCCGAAGGTACCAACCTTAAAAAACTTTTTTAAATTTTTTTTCCACATAACCATGTTCAATTTAATGTTATACACATGATATAGGAATTTCACATAGATTCACGCTTTCTGTGTCCTTAAATATTATGTGAATGCTCAATGCATATTTATGTGAATGATCATCCATGTGAATGTGAATGATGTGAATAACCATTCACGTGATCTTTTTTTTTTACCATTCACAAGATTTATGATGTTACTCATTTTGAAAAAAAATCTTATAATGTTGTCTTATACATGTCTATTCAAAAAATATATATGTGAATGATCATTCACATTAGGGTACGCTGGAATCTCATAGGTACGCTGATGAACCTGATTCTATATGTGTGTGTGTGTGTGTGTGTGTGTGTGTGTGTGTATATATATATATATATATATTATTTATTTATATATTAGAAATAAATAAAATTCATGATAATAACTTACAATTAGATTTGTCGAATTTATAGCACCTTCAAAAAATTCTAAATCTGCATTGCAAAAATACAGTTTGTCAAAAACCGTATCTTTATTGTATGTAACACATTCTTTTTATTAATCAAACTAAATTTAATAAAAATTAAATTAAGTTCTACAAAAATAGAGATTCTGACACAATTGATAGTATATATAAAAACCATCATTAGTCTAAAGAGTAAAAAAAGCTATTAATTAATTTGCAGCATTTTATTTTTTTAACCTCACATCATGTTCATTTTTTTTTTACCAAAAAGCAATCTTGAACATAAGAGTTCATCACATCTCTCTAAACTCCAACCTTAGAACAAAAACTCCATCATTAGGTTCACAGTTTTGAACAATCAAAACATGAGAAACAATCAGAGCATCGATCTGCACACGAAGAAAAGAGACCTGTGGTGGTGGGCGATTGAAAGCGGTGGCGGTCGACAACCCAACAGCGTCGGAGGCAGGGGGTTTCAAGCTTTGTAACATCCCGTTTTCAGAATTATTGCGTGTAATTATTTTAGTGGATGTTTAATTTAATCGTATTGTGTTGGTCCAATGGGATCCCGATTAGTGGATATATACGTGTCGGGTTGTGAGTTACGTGTCACCGGGTTTTGATATTAGTGGATTAATTGTCTTTATGGATTCGTGGATTTAACCGGGTTAAGTGGATATTAATTGTGAAAATGTGATATCGGATTCGGGTTATTGGGTCGGAACCCGCCTAAAATAGAAATCATATATATGTGCTTTCTTTTTCTTCCTTTCCTCTAAAGGAACTTGAGATTTGTTTTATGTAATGATAAGATTAGTATTGCTAATGTTAGCATCTTATGGGATTTTATAATTAGTGGATTATGTATGTAAAGTTTTAAAGATCAGTGAATTTTGTTAATCCCCTGACATGTGTATAGTGAGATGTTTGCGATATTGCCACTTATGATTATGTGTTGGACGTGGCATTTCTGGGATCGAGAGGGGTGTTACATGAAGGTATCAGAGCTTGTGGTTTGAAGTCTGAGTATCATTAGTGGATGCTTAACTTAAACCTTGTTTCGATCTGCGGGGGATCCTTCTTGCGATTGATATTAGTGAAATTAACTGACCTAGCTAAGTGTATAACGTTGGGTGATCTATCTGTGATTCTTAATCGTTTCGGTTTGTGCAGATTGATATGGCAGATCAGGGTGAGGAATCTGTTGCGGGCAAGCCGGCGGGCGACGAGTACATTCGCAGATCAGAGTTGTTAGAGGTTTTGACAGAATTCTATAGGCAGCAGCGGGAACAGGGTCAGGGTGTGGGGCTGGTCGTTCAGCCTACGGGGACTGAGTCAGGGATTGGTGCGTCATCTTCTACGCGGAGGGGTGGGTCCTTTAAGGACTTTATGACATGAGATCCACCCGGGTTCAGAGGCGATAGTGAGCCAGGGATGGCTATGGCATGAGAGCGTGAGTTAGAGGCTGCTTTTCGAGTTACGCACGTGGATCCGAGGGATATGGTCGGTTATGCGACCTATTTGTTGAGGGGAGGGGCATCCCAGTGGTGGAAATTTGTTGAGTCAGTGATGACATCTTCCGCATCATATGCGATGTTGTGGGATCAGTTCAAAGTCGTGTTTGAGCTGCAATACATTCCGAGGGACGAGAGACGAGAGATGGAGCGGTGGTTCCTTCATCTGCAGTAGGGTGAGATGACGGTGCAGCAGTACGTGGATCGATTCAATGAGTACTCGCAGTTTGCTACCCAACACATCGCCACAGAGCAGCGGAAGGTTGATGTGTTTATTGATGGGTTGCGAGCAGGTATCCGAGAGTTCGTTGGACTGCACACATAAACCTTTTAAAAAAAACAAACACAACTTTATAAACACTGTTTATAACCCATTTCTAAATGTTCTTTCAAACCAAATAACACCAAATCATATAAATCATTGCTAGGGTTCATAAGAACTCAAAACTTAATCAAACATTAACATGCATTACCTTTGCTTGGATTCTTTTCAAATCTCAGATTGAGTCTCAAACACAATTTTTACCATTCTTATAACTTGAAATCAAATGGGGCATGAACCCTAACTCAAATATTCAAAAACCATCAAACTTACCTTGAAATTACATATATATATATATATATATATATATATATATATATATATATATATATATATATATATATATATATATATATATATAGGGAGGTTCAATTGAGAACTTTTATGCATCGAGGTACAAAAAAAACTATATAATCTATTAGATCAATAAAGTGTATGGATTAGATTAATGACAAAAGAGTAAATAGTTGGACAGTTTTATGCATCTTGTGCATTATAGAAATAAACAAGGAAGAACATTTTCGGGAATGTGCATACCTCATTAAAATTTAATATTTCAACAATAATCAAATAATAAATGTTAAATAAATTCAATTGATACATTTTCAAATTTAACAAAAAGTACACAAATTCAAAAAAGATGATGGAGATCAATGCATTTCATCGTTAATCGTGTTTATCTATGCATCGTGTTCAAAAAGACGCATTTAACAAAAAAAAAATACACACATTCATTATGCAACGTGTTCAACTTGTTCGTCATTCTTTTATGCATCGTGTTTGTCGTTAATATTCTTCATTCATTTATGCATCGTGTTCAACCTGTTCATCATTCATCTATGCATCGTCATTGTTCATCATCCATTTATGCATCATCATTTTTCGTTGTTCATCGTTTATCATTCATCTATGCATCGCCATTGTTCATCATCCATCTATGCATCATCATTATATATTTATCGTTTATCATCCATCTATGCATCATCATTATATATTTATCGTTCATCATCCATCTATGCATCGTGTTCTTCATAATCATCATCGGTTGCATCTCTTGTTCATGTTCATCATCATCATTGTTCATCGTTAATCTTCGTCTTCAAATCATCATCACTATGAAAATCATGAAGAACACGATTAGAGAGAGAGAGAGAGAGAGAGAGAGAGAGAGAGAGAGGAGGAAAATGAGGAATGTAGTTAATATGAGATTTTAATTCAAAATGTAACTTCTAATTATCTTTTGATGATTTTTAGAAATAAATTAATTTTCATATCTTTAGTTCCTAAATGTCCTTTGTGCATCCTTGGTAGATTATTCGATGCACAAAAGTTCCTCGAGGTTCTCGATGTATAAAAGTTCTCAATTGAACCTCAATCTATGTGTGTGTGTGTGAGTGTGTATATATATATATATATATATATATATATATATATATGTGTGTGTGTGTGTGTGTGTGTGTGTGTGTGTAGGGGAGGGTTCTTTTGAGAACCTTAAATATTGTGGGAACATAAGAACTAATTTCAGCCTTTGGATTAATAGGATCAAAGGCTGAGATGTTGGATGACATTTTAAATATAAAAAAGATTTCAAAGGGTATGCTTGTTGGAAAAAAGAGGAGGGGAAGGGTAAAAAGGAGAAAAAAAATTTGAATAGCATTGAAAAAGCAACTGTACGCGTTTCCAAACAATCAATTCCCTCCTCGATTTTCTCTTCATCATTTTTTCTCCCAAAAAAAAGTCACCAGAGTTTAGATATTATACAATGTAATCTGTGGATACTATACAACTTTATATGTAGATTATAAAATATTCTATGGAGTCAACATAATATTCTATGATGAATATACAACATTCTATGACGGAGATACAAAGCAACACAATCCGATCGAACATTCGACAATCACAATCAATGGTGCCAATGATGGAATCTTTTACAACCTACATTAAAACAATGGATTCAAAACTATGATGCAAAAAAATGTACAACATTTCTAGTTACATAGAATAGCAATATTCTATGTAGAATATGTGAACTATCCACGTAGAATATGTGAACAATCTACGTAGATTAGTGGTATTCTATGAAAAATATGTGAACATTCTGCGTAGAATTGAGGTATTCTATATAGAATATGTGACACTTACCTAATATCTATATAAATTTGCAAACAATCCGTAAAAAACTATAAATGTGAGAAGATCTATATAGATTTACACCGACCTAGAAAATATAGATCTATATAGATCTATAAAGATTTACACTGACATAGAAAATATGAACATAATAAGATAACATAAAATCTGAAAAGAATACAGATTAAAGAATCCAAAATTTATAAATGTTTATTGAAGCTCTATTCAAACAACATAGAATACAAAAATCTATATAGGTTTACAGACAATCTATTAAAAACTACGTAGAATACAAAATAATATACGTAGAATATATCTTTTTTGTCGTGCCTTTCCTATTGTCTTGCTCATAGCCCTCGTCGTTTAGCAAGATCTTAAGCGTTTCATCTTTACCCGATTCTGCGATTTCAAAATATAAAATAGACTAAAAAATATGAATATCATAATATAACATAAAATATGAGTAGAATACAGATTAAAGAATTCAAAATCTATAAATGTTTTATAGAAGTTCTATTTAGACAACATAGAATACAAAAATATATATAGATTTGCAGACAACATAGAATGCAAAATATTCTACGTAGAATGCAATATATTCTACGTATAATGCAATATATTCTAAGTAGAATAAACGTTAAATAAAGAACCGAATACTCGAATCAAAGATAAACATGACCTGGATTAGCAAAAAACGATCATCGACCTCCTCCTCGGCTGCAAAACCATTTGGGACTACATTACATGGGGTCTGTTGAAATATATCGGTCGACTCCATGGCTTCAGGTGCAAGAAAACAATGGAAGAATAAGAAAATGAGCTTCTTCTTGCCGGAAAAAATGGAAGAATAAAAAAAATTAAGAACAAACTCATTAATGATTGCAGATTTAATGATATGACAGAAGCATTGAAGTTACTTTTCTGAAGAGTCACATGAAAGAATGAAAGAGAATGACTGTTTTGCCCTTAGTGGGGTCTGCCATACTTGATAATATTTACAACTATGTCATTGATTATCCACCCTTGATCCTATTATTCCAAAGGCTGAGATTAGTTCTTAGGTTGTGACACCCCTCACTTTCCATACTATAACAATACCCTATATAGCATGGTATGTGGGACGGAGTCAAATTCATCATACAATGGATCGACTCGTGGCGAAAGAACATAACAACTATTATTCTTCAACAGTGTTTTAGTACAACTTATTCAATCAAAATACATAATACATCATTCAGAAATTAAAACATTGACAAATTATTCATAAACTTTCTTTTTTCCCTTGCCATTTGAGGTTCCTTCCTCAGTACCTGAGTATAAACATGTAAGGATGAGCGACAACGCCCAGCAAGTACTAATCACCCTGGGTGGAATAATATGATTTAAAAATAATTTATAACTGGTAAGAAAATGTATAAAAATAATATTTTTGTGAAAATATATTTTCCGTGAAGTTAATACAGCGGCTTGCAACTGAAAGCTGTGAAGAAACCATGATACAAGGAAATTGATTTCTTCATTTCATACCCGAGTTAAATGGGTACGTTTGTGAATGAAATTAATTTCTACTATTTTCATAAAAACTTTCCATCCTTTATCGTTATAAAATTTACTGGTATATTATTACCCGGATAAATCACAGAGAAATATCCTTCGTGTCATCTCAAAAGGCTTCGCCATTTTGGCGTCATTATGTTGCCATCTCAAAAGGCTATATCATTATTATAATATTACCAGTATCCTTACGTTGATATTCACGAATTCATACCAACCACCGTTATGCAAAAATTATGTAACTTTAAATAATTAACGTCACAGTTTCAATACCATAAAAATATACTGGATTACGACATAAATCATATAAGCATCGCAGAGTTGAATATAATGATTCCGCATCATGAATAGAATAATAGGCTCAAAGTGGAAGTGATTAGAAACTTACCGTAGGTCCAGAAACGGTTATAAGAATTTCGTAAGAGAGAAGTAGAAAAATACTCAAAATATGACTCTTTGTTTAATAGTGATATTTATGAGTATTGGTACGATTTTCATTCGAAGGAAAGGCGTCAATTTATAGCCTCAATATTTCGACAATTTACGTATTTTACGCGTGTGTTGACAACCTACCGACGCTCGTTGTCAGTCGAAACGTTTCTCACCGACACTTTCAATTCATTTCACCTTCTTTGTGTAATAATGCATATTTATAAAATATACCCTTAATCTATCATATATTTACATATAACACCCCTCGTCTATTATAAATATTTATTTAACACCTTTTTATAATTATAATTATTATCATTATATGTAAAATGCAATACGCTTTAATAATTACCTGTTAATTTCTTGATAAATTTTCGGGATGTTACATCATGTCCCCCTTAAGAAAATTTCGTCCTCGAAATTTAGATTTTGAACAAATTTGGATAACGTTTCTTCATTTCAGCTTCTGGTTCCCAAGTGGCTTCTGACCCTTTATGATGTTTCCATTAGACTTTTACAATTGGAATTTCTTTGTTTCGTAACACTTTGATCTTCTTATCAAGGATAGCTTCAGGTTCTTCCACGTATGCTAGCTTTTCGTTTACTGGTACATCTTTATATGTAACCTTTTTCACTTCATCGGACAAACACTTACGAAGATTTGACACGTTGAACGCATTATGCAGGTTTCCTAGTTCTGGGGGTAATTCTAGACGATAAGTTACGTTGCCAATTCGCTCCGTGATTGCAAAGGGCCCAATAAACCTAGGACTCAGCTTCCCTCTTTTTCTAAACCTTACAATTCCTTTCCAATGGGATACCTTCAAGAAAACGCGATCGCCTGGGTGGATCACTACTGTTCTCCTTTTCTTATCAGCATAACTCTTTTGACGACTCTGAGATGTTTTCAAACGTTCTCTAATTTGGTCTACCTTGGTCGTTGTTTCTTGTATTAACTCGGGACCTAATTGTCTTCTTTCACCAACCTCATACCAGCACAATGGTGTCCGACATTTTCGTCCGTATAATGCTTCATATGGTGCTGCTTGTATGCTGGAATGATAACTATTATTATAAGCGAATTCAACCAATGGCAGATGTTCATCCCAATTCCCTCCAAAATCTATTACTCAAGTTCGCAGCATATCTTCCAATGTTTGAATTGTGCGTTCACTTTGTCCATCTGTTTGAGGATGGTAAGCAGTGCTCATTTTTATCTGGGTACCTAACTCTCGTTGAAAGCTCCTCCAGAACTTTGAGGTAAATCGACTGTCACGATCTGACACTATAGATACTGGTACTTCATGTAAGGACACAATCTCCATTATGTATATTCGTGCTAGTTTGTCTGATGGAAATGTCTCTTTAATGGGTAAAAAGTGGGCTGACTTGGTTAGACGGTCAACTATTACCCATATGGCATCATGTCCTTTCTGGGTTTTCGGAAGCTTAGTCACAAAGTCCATTGTGATGTGATCCCATTTCCACTCTGGAATTTCGAGCGGTTGTAAGTCTCCATAAGGCTTTTGATGTTCAACTTTAACCTGTTGACAAGTTAAACACTTTTCTACCCACTTTCCAACATCTCTTTTCATTGCTGGCCACCAATAGTTATTTTTCAAATCTCTATACATTTTCACACTGTCTGGATGTACTCAATACCTTGTATTGTGTGCTTCAGCCAATACATGATTTCGTAATCCTCCTATTGATGGAATCCAAACTCTTCCCTCAAAGCATAATATCCCTCTCCCGTCCATGGTTAGCTGCTTCTCATAACCTTTTATTCTTTCTGCACATTGTTTACTTTCCTTGAGGACTTCCTGTTGTTTCTCTTTGACTTGATCTAGGAAATCAAGACGTACTTCCATGATACACAACTTGCCCATTGTAGCTCTTCCACTTGTTTTTCGACTTAGCGCATCAGCTACTACATTAGCTTTTCCTGGATGGTATAATATTTCACAGTCGTAATCTTTTAGTAATTCCAACCATCTCCTTTGTCTCATATTCAATTCCTTCTGAGTGAATATGTATTTCAAGCTTTTGTGGTCTGTATAAATTTCACATTTTTCTCCGTACAAATAATGACGCCATAACTTTAATGCAAACACCACAGCTGCCAACTCTAAATCATGTGTTGGGTATTTTTTCTCATGTACTTTGAGTTGTCGGGATGCGTAAGCTATCACTTTGCCATGTTGCATCAAAACACATCCTAATCCATTTAGGGATGCATCACTATACACGACAAATCCACCTCTTCCCTCCAGTAGAGATAAAATAGGTGCACTCACCAATTTCTTCTTTAACATCTGAAATGCTTCCTCTCTCGCTTCATTCCATTCATATTTAGCACTCTTTCGTGTTAATGATGTAAGCGGTGCGGAAATCTTGGAGAAGTCTTGTATGAATCTTCTATAGTAACCTGCCAAGCCTAGAAAACTACGAACTTCTGTTGGAGTTCGCGGTTTTTCCCATTTGGTTATTCCTTCTACCTTTCCAGGATCAACTTTAATACCTTCATGACTTACTACATGTCCCAAAAATTGCACCTCTTTCAACCAAAACTCACATTTTGAGAACTTTGCATAAAGTTTTTCTTTCTTTAAAAGTTCCAATATTATCCTGAGATGCCGGGAATGCTCTTCTTCAGATTTGGAATAAATGAGAATATCATCTATAAAGACGATCACAAACTTATCCAAATAAGGTTTACAGACTCGATTCATTAAGTCCATAAAAGCTGCAGGTGCATTGGTCAAACCAAACGACATAACTAAAAATTCATAATGTCCATACCTTGTCCTAAATGCCGTTTTTGGTATGTCAGACTCTTTGACTTTCAATTGATGATACCCTGACCTTAGATCAATCTTTGAAAAATGGCTAGCTCCTTGAAGTTGATCAAAAAGGTCATCAATTCTTGGGAGTGGATACTTGTTTTTGATAGTGACTTTATTCAACTCCCTATAATCAATGCACAACCTCATTGACCCATCCTTTTTCTTTACAAATAGTACTGGAGCTCCCCAAGGTGAGACACTTGGCCTAATGAATCCTTTATCTAATAGCTCCTGGAGTTGGTTTTTCAATTCATTCATTTCCATAGGGGCCAATCGATATGGGGCTTTGGATAGAGGGGCTGTTCCAGGTACTAAATCAATGGCAAACTCCACTTGCCGATCGGGAGGTAACCCAGGTAAATCTTCTGGAAACACTTCAGGAAAATCTCGAACAACAAGAATGTCATTGAGATTTGAGCATTTCTTTCCTTTCTCAATAACATGAGCCAAGTAAGCTATGCATCCTTTACGAAGACATTTTCGGGCTTGAATCGAGGTTAGAAAGTTAGATGATGTCAGGTTTTGTTCTCCTCGGAAAATTACTTCTTTTCCTTCAGGTGTGTAAAATTTAACAGACTTGGTCTTGCAAAGAATTGATGCGTTATTTTTGGACATCCAATCCATGCCAATGATAATGACAAATTCTCCTAACGGCATTGGAATTAGGTCAACAGGTAACTTATTCCCTTCGACATCTATGTCACAGTCAGGACACCATTTATTCAAATATTCGTTCATTGTTGGCTATTTCTACCTCTATCCCTAATTTCATATGCACAACAGGTAATGATAATGTCTCACATAGACGATGGGATATGAATGATCTAGATGCGCCCGAATCGAACAATACTTTAGCGTAAGCTGAGTTGATTATGAGTGTACCTGAGACAACATCATTGATTTCTCTAGCCTTCTGTGCAGTCATCTGAAATGCTCTTCCAATGGTCTTGTTTGATGTTCGATTTTCTTTCACAGTGGTGGTCCCTGTATGTGTTTTCTTTGTTGCTCCCCCTTTTGTGTCAGTTCGTTGGGGGACAGTCAGGTGCTAAATGGTTAGGAACTTGACAAATAAAACACCTACGATTTTTCACGAGACAGTCGCGGGTTTTATGACCTATTCTTCCACACGTAAAACAAGCACCTGTATTTGCCAGACATGGCTTGTCACCATGAAACTTCCCACAATTATCACAAGCTTTTCCCTTTTTGTCAATGCCGTATCGATTACCCGATCCTGCATTATGGAATCGAAATGCATTGTTCTCATGAGTTTTTCCTTTAAACTTCTTGTTTTCTGGATGACGTGTTTTCTCTTCTTCCCATTTCCTCTTGTCAACCCTTCCTTCGTCTTTCTTTCTTCCATACTCTCTCTCGGCCACCAATGCTGCTTCTACTACTTCACGATAAGTTCTTGGTTGAGTCATTGCTGTCGGCTCCCTAATGGTGGTTTTTAATCCGACAACAAACCTTTTTGCTTTTAGCATTTCAGTGGCTACAAGGTAGGTAGCAAAGTGAGACATTTCAGTAAATCTATTGGCATACTCCGTAACAGTTTGAGTGCCTTGTTTCAGGTTCAGAAATTGTTCTTAAAGAGCATCTAGCAGACCTTGAGAACAATATTCATCAAGAAAGTATCTCTTAAATTCTTTCCACGTGACATTTTCTATGTCTCCCATACCAATTGTCTCCATTAACATTTCCCACCAATGGATGGCTGTTCCCCGCAACATCATGGTGGCATAAACTACTTTCCTATTATCCCCACACCTACTTATGCGAAAGATGTTCTCCATTACTTTTATCCAGTTTGTCGATTTAATTGGATCAGCTTCTCCATTAAATTCTGGAGGGTTAGCACTTACAAATTCCTTGTATGTGCACTCTCTTTCTCCCGTAGAATTATTGGGTCTTTGACGAAACCCTTGTTCTTCTAGTATACCAGGTACGGCAGCCCGTAACATCCGAGCAAATTCTTGGGATAGGTTTGGTTCTGATTCGTTGTTAGTGACCCGAGGCCTGGTTCTTGGTCTGCCTCTTCGGCCTGCTGCAGGTGGGTGATCATAGGAATTGGTTCAGGAGACTCCTCTCTTCTAGACGGTGCCATTGTCTGAAATTTTTTTTTTATTAGAATACTTTAACTTCATATTCTAAGTTAGTAATTATTTACAATAGTCAAATTGAGCATTATGTACTTGATCACAATAATTATTTTAACTAGAAATCGTTTATTCATTTCATAGAGAATTTCTTATTCGTAGAAAAAGTACATAACACTTTTATGGTCTTATATTGGGAGATGATCCTCCGTTAGGTCCAGGGGGTGGCGGTTGATATCTTATTAGTTGTTGTCCATACAACATCATCCTTAAGCGTGCATTGTCTATGTCTAAAGCATTTGCCCTTGCTCGTTCTGCCTGTAATTGTTGTCTAACTTCTCGTAGCTCGTGTCTGAGAATGATTATCTCTTCATGTGAATGTTCATTCTCTTCTATTAAGGCATCTATTTGCTCTATCCTATGTTCCATCATTGCCTCGAGATCCTGATTTTGCACACGTCGCATGGCTATTTCTTCCACCATTGAATTGAATTCCGGTAGGCTCAAGGTTCTAGTTCCGACGGTTGTTTCGTCATCTGTTAGTCCTGCTTCTGGTTCGGGTTCTTCATTTTCTTCTGGAGATGGTGGTGGTGCTAAGACAGGGGCACCCCAGTTTTCTGCTTCCCATGGAAAAGGCACTTGGAAGTTCATAGGATGTTCTTCGTCATCATCTTCAATCTCTATTTCGACCTCCACGAATTGAGCGTCTTGCATAAGATTATTGAGGTTTTCTTCTGGGGCATCTTCTTCAGGATTCTCTTCAGGGTTTTCTTCAGGTGCTTCTTCCGGGTCTTCTTCAATATCTTCCTCCATATATTCTTCCGGATCTTCGTCTGGATCTTCTTCCGGGTCTTCCTCTGGATCTTCCTCCGGATCTTCCTCCGGATCTTCCTCCGGATCTTCCTCCATAGGCATATTACTATTTATGGGGTCTCTTAATGGTTGGGGTTCTTGAAAGTTATCAGGTGTTTCTTCCACCCACCCAGCATTTGATGCTTCTCCTTTATACGAATCATTACAATTTGCCATCTGTAATATATATTTTTATTTTTGCTTAAAATCGTAAAAATATTTATTAAATTTTTTTTTACCTTCAAAAATTACACATTTTTTTACCACTTAACGGTCGAGAATATAGCCGTTCAACGGCTATATCTCTTCTCTTCCTTTATAAATTCATCATAATCTTATCACTTCTTTACACTATCTCTAAAATCCTCTCTATTCCAATATTACTACTTTCTCCCATAAATTCCAAGATGGTTAAACTCATTCCTTTGTTTGCAATCATACTCATCCCGGTGATGATTTATCTGCATTCTCTTCTTGAATCTGAAGAGAGACCGCCATTTTTTTTTCTTGCTACCATCATTATGGTACTACTTCCTATATCCATGGCTATGGAGTGGTACTGGCTTTAATACTGTAATACTCATGTAACGTAATAATGCCATAAAATTATTTTGTGGTGAATTTATTATTAAAGTTTTTTTTAATCGTATATTTAATTTAAAAGTTTAAGTTTAGGTTCTAATTTAGATACCTATTTCTCTTAAACTAAACTCTCTGATACCACATGTGACACGCCCCACATACCATGCTATATAGGGTATTGTTATAGTATGGAAAGTGAGGGGTGTCACATGGGTTCCCACATTATTTAAAAGTCTTAAAAGAACTCAATCCTATATATATACATTCAAAATTAACAAAAACCAAAATAATAGTCAAAATTAGTAGTCAAAAGTTGGTTGATTTAATGAGAACAGTAATGACATATTTTTTTCGAAAAAATTTTACGTGTTTATTTTTCGTAAAAAAAAATTTCCCAGACCACGATGCAATGTAGCATGACCGATATAATTCAATGTCGAATGAACACTTGATGTCATATATCCAACGTCGATGCAACACTACATGTACATTCAAAAGTAACAGAACCAAGATAATGGTCAAAATTAGTAGTCAAAAGTTGGTTGATTTAATGAGAACAGTAATGATACATTTTTTTCGAAAAAATTTTACGTGTTTATTTTTCGTAAAAAACTTTTTTACTTAGACCTCCATTCAATATATTATATAGAGATCATTAAATGTCGAATTACAGTTTATATCACACCTTCAACACTGCATGTACCTTCGGTATTAAAAGAGTCAAAAATGGTCAAAGTGGGCAGTCAAACTTGGTAGGCTATTATTAATTCAATGTTAATTGCATAATTACCATCTTATCCCTAGTGTTATATAATAATCCAATGGTTTAGATTGGTTCTATAGTTCTGCACTAAATTAAGGTTCTGCAATGATCCCAACCCTATATATATATTCGACGAAGCATAAAGAAACTCTGCTCCTGTGGCACAATTTTTAGCCACTAAAATTCAGAAAAAAGGGATAACGATGATGTGACACAATTTCAGCCACTAAAATTCAAAAAAAAAAAGGATAACACTGACATGGAAGAATCTCAGCTTTATAAAATCAGTAATAATCGGCTTTTAAAATCAGAAATAATTTGCTTAAGTTTGAAAGACAGAAAAATATTGGATTACATTTAGTTGAAGAAACTAACCACTGTTCATCTTCAACACTCACTCATCAATCTGAGGTCAAGAGTCTGGAAATAGGTTTGGCAATTACAACACCTTCCAACCCAAGCTTTTTAAGCATTAAAATTTATGTAGAAATAAAAAAGAAATAACATCAACAGTTAATCATTTGTTTATAAATGTAAAATTTCAAAGATAACTTCAACAATTGCAGCATCATTTGTAATAAAGAGAAATTATATTTGATTCCTGCTATGTCCGGACTTTTAATTTTTTTTTTTCAATTACACAGTTTTAAATTGTAATATCATCATCATATAATCATTTATTATAATATAACACCTCCAGAAAAAGATTAAAAAAAAAAGATGTACGATATTAGTCACATGATAAGCTAGAAATAGCTTGAAAAAGTAGAAATAAATGTTGAAATTATCTGGAAAATGCACAATAATCTGGTTGCAACAATAATTCCTGAAAAATACAGAAAATAATGGGTGATAGGAATATGTTGGTAGCTGTTATTTAACAAAAATCTAAAGAAATTGAGGATAGGATTAACTTTTACAAAATATATAAATAAGATAACATCATGTGGTTTTTTATTGGTGTTCAAACACACAATGCAAAAATAATGGGATAACATTATCGATTCCAACACGTATTTAAAATTGGTATTTAAAGAAAATTCTGCAGGGCCGTTCCAATAATAGGATTCTGGACCAATCATTTGTTTCCAATAATAGATTGATGTAAAGGAAAATTTAAAAATTTGGAAACTATGTAATTAAAAGAAGGGCATATTAGTCCAAAAAATATGATTCATATATTAAATCATTTTTAATTAGTAAATATCCGTACGATGATTCAGTCTTTTAAGATAAACGATTCATTCGTTAGAATCAACGATCAAGTTTTCTTAAAAAACGATTTAACTTTTTAAGAATCAATGATACATTTTCTAAGAATAAAAATTTAGTCATTTACAAATCATGATTCACTAAATTAACAACAATGATACAATAAATTTATAACATTAATTCTTACATACTTATAAACATAATCACATTGATACAATGATTCAACAACATATATGTACTGATTTATCAACGGAAATACATTGATGCATTGATTCAACAACGAAAATACATTGATTCAATGTTTTTATAAATATTGATCCAATATATATTAACAACATAGAAATCGTCTAATCTTTTACAATATTCATTGTTGAATCATCTACAACTAGAAAATAAAAAATTGATACATTCATAATCGTACATATAAGGAATGATATAGAAAAGATCGGAAATAAACGAAAACCTCAAGACTGAACATGAATCAAGATTCGTTGTAAACCCAAATCTGAAATCTTCGGTTAAGCATCTTCGATATATCAATTCATATCTTGAATTCTATAGGGAAAAAATGAAACAAAAATCGAATTTGGTATCAAGATCTAGACCTTGAACCATTGTTGATGATGTCGAAAAATTCTTCTCCGACGACCATGGAGTGGTGGTTGTTCTAGATGACAAAGTGGTCGTGACGTGACTAAATTTAAATACTACAAGAAGGTGGATGCATCGATACAGTGATGTTGCTTTACCGAAAGAGAGCATTAGCGAGAGAGAAAGCTAGTTATCGTCATCACCGACTTACTGGGAAGAACGACCAGTAGATTGATGGGTTCGTAATCGCATGGGCAGGTAGAACCACGGTCAAAACAATACGGTTTGGTCGTAATATGGTTCCGACTTTCGACAAGAGTTTCCGGTGATAAATTGCCATGGTAGTGCATTGCTTAATATTTGTTGAAGATTTGTTTTAAATATTGTAAAGGAATATACGTTGGTAATTGCATGATGGATGATTCACAAGGAAGGTTGTTGATGGTGAACAAGAATCATGGAGTTAAATATATGGTTGGATTTAATATTCCTAATTTAAATGTCCAATATTTTTTTCTTAAATTTCAATTGACTAATCTACCCTTAAACCTATTTAAGTCAATAATGACACTTGTCATCCTAATACTCCTTCTCACCATAAGTTTTTTCTCACGTGATCCTATATATATATATATATATATATATATATATATATATATATATATATATATATATATATATATATATATATATATATATATATATATATATATATATATATATATATATATATATATATGGTTCGAGAGAGTACCACCCCTTATGGAGCGCACCAGAAGGTACCATCTTTAAAAAACTTTTTTAAAATTTTTTTTTTCATAAACATGTTTTAATTGACATTATGAAGATCATATGTAAATTTCACATAAATTCACATCTCCTAGCTCCTAAAAAATGATGTGAACACACACTTATATAATTTTGAATGAATGTGAACGTGCATATATGTGATGCGTGTTTTCATGCACTTAGAGTGTTCGGATTTGCGTGAAATTTACATATGATCTATGTAACGTTAATTAAAACATGTTCATAAAAAAATTACTTTTAAGGGTGGTACCTTCTGGTGCGCTGCATATATATATATATATATATATATATATATATATATATATATATATATATATATATATATATATATATATATATATATATATATATATATATATATATATATATATATATATATATATATATATATATATATATATATATATATATATATATATATATATATATATATAGTCAGGTTCAAATAAGTACCTCTTGAAATCAAGTGCACCCGAAGGTACCAACCTTAAAAAACTTTTTTAAATTTTTTTTCCACATAACCATGTTCAATTTAATGTTATACACATGATATAGGAATTTCACATAGATTCACGCTTTCTGTGTCCTTAAATATTATGTGAATGCTCAATGCATATTTATGTGAATGATCATCCATGTGAATGTGAATGATGTGAATAACCATTCACGTGATCTTTTTTTCTTACCATTCACAAGATTTATGATGTTACTCCTTTTGAAAAAAAATCTTATAATGTTGTCTTATACATGTCTATTCAAAAAATATATATGTGAATGATCATTCATATTAGGGTACGCTGGAATCTGATAGGTACGCTGATGAACCTGATTCTATATATATATATGTGTGTGTGTGTGTGTGTCTCTCTCTCTCTCTCTCTCTCTCTCTCTATATATATATATATATATATATATATATATATATATATATTATTTATGTATTAGAAATAAATAAAATTCATGATAATAACTTACAATTAGATTTGTCGAATTTATAGCTCCTTCAAAAAATTCTAAATCTGCATTGCAAAAATACAGTTCGTCAAAAACCGTATCTTTATTGTATGTAACACATTCTTTTTATTAATCAAACTAAATTTAATAAAAATTAAATTAAGTTCTACAAAAATAGAGATTCTGACACAATTGATAGTGTATATAAACCATCATTAGCCTAAAGAGTAAAAAAAGCTATTAATTAATTTGCAGCTTTTTATTTTTTTAACCTCACATCATGTTCATTTTTTTTTTTACCAAAAAGCAATCTTGAACATAAGAGTTCATCACATCTCTCTAAACTCCAACCTTAGAACAAAAACTCCATCATTGGGTTCACAGTTTTGAACAATCAAAACATGAGAAACAATCAGAGCATCGATCTGCACACGAAGAAAAGAGACCTGTGGTGGTGGGCGATTGAAAGCGGTGGCGGTCGACAACCCAACAGCGTCGGAGGCAGGGGGTTTCAAGCTTTGTAACATCCCGTTTTCAGAATTATTGCGTGTAATTATTTTAGTGGATGTTTAATTTAATCGTATTGTGTTGGTCCAATGGGATCCCGATTAGTGGATATATACGTGTCGGGTTGTGAGTTACGTGTCACCGGGTTGTGATATTAGTGGATTAATTGTGTTTATGGATTCGTGTGTTTAACCGGGTTAAGTGGATATTAATTGTGAAAATGTGATATCGGATTCGGGTTATTGGGTCGGAACCGCCTAAAATAGAAATCATATATATGTGCTTTCTTTTTCTTCCTTTCCTCTAAAGGAACTTGAGATTTGTTTTATGTAATGATAAGATTAGTATTGCTAATGTTAGCATCTTATGGGATTTTATAATTAGTGGATTATGTATGTAAAGTTTTAAAGATCAGTGAATTTTGTTAATCCCCTGACATGTGTATAGTGAGATGTTTGCGATATTGCCACTTATGATTATGTGTTGGACGTGGCATTTCTGGGATCGGGAGGGGTGTTACATGAAGGTATCAGAGCTTGTGGTTTGAAGTCTGAGTATCATTAGTGGATGCTTAACTTAAACCTTGTTTCGATCTGCGGGGGATCCTTCTTGCGATTGATATTAGTGAAATTAACTGACCTAGCTAAGTGTATAACGTTGGGTGATCTATCTGTGATTCTTAATCGTTTCGGTTTGTGCAGATTGATATGGCAGATCAGGGTGAGGAATCTGTTGCGGGCAAGCCGGCGGGCGACGAGTACATTCGCAGATCAGAGTTGTTAGAGGTTTTGACAGAATTCTATAGGCAGCAGCGGGAACAGGGTCAGGGTGTGGGGCTGGTCGTTCAGCCTACGGGGACTGAGTCAGGGATTGGTGCGTCATCTTCTACGCGGAGGGGTGGGTCCTTTAAGGACTTTATGACATGAGATCTGTTAGAATATGTTTTTGATTGATGAAATATCAAAGTCTAGGGACTGTTTGTGTAATTTCCTTATAGTTTGTAAATATGTATAAATAGTCTTGTTGACTTTCCAATTTAGGAGATCTGTCAGAATATTCCTTTTTGTACGCATTCAAGATTGTAAAAGCAAAAACATTGAAGAACATTCTCTCTGACTGTATTTGTAATCAACAAATCTTCAATCGAATCATTTGGTTAGTATTGATTAAATTCATTGTTCTTATTCTTTACATATTGTTGATTGAATTGGTAGAAACTATTATTCACAATTGGTATCAGAGCCTTAGGGATGAATCATACTGATTGAGATTGAATTTTTCGTGTTCTTGAGTATTTTTTCGCAAAAACCCTAAAATCACTAGGGGTTTTGATTCTGTTGATCATTCTCAGTGTTGATTGGATCGAAGGTTAAGGTTTCAAAGACGAATCAATTGAATATAAACTTGTTTAGATTTTCAAAACACAGAAAAAGATCTAAGCAATTTTTTGAAATTTTGAAAAGTTCATAAACCGGTACTGTTTTATTGAAAAAGTCTGGTTTAGATCCATTCTTGCATAAAAGTTCTTTACACAAAGTGTTTATATTCAAAAACCTTACCTTCGATTACAATTTGAATGAAATTGGGTAAAATTTGGATTTGATCTGAATTTCAGACTTGAAAAAGCTGAAATTAGTAAGAAACTCGAATTATACACATCCTGTGTGTAAATCGAGTTGCATATCATAGTTAATCGAGTTTAGTATCCTTGTAATTCGAGTTGAGTACATTAGTTAATCGAGTTGCTTATCTTAGGAATTCGAGTTTTTGTATAAGACAAGTTTTCAACAAGACTCATTCGAGTTTTATATAAGACTGATTCAAGTTTTATATAAGACTGATTCGTGTTTTGTACAAGACATTCGAGTTTGGTATAAAATTCAAGTTTTCATATACTCACTCGAGTTTTGCCAAATACTCATTCGAGTTTGATCACATACTCATTCGAGTTTGATCACATACTCATTCGAGTTTGATCACATACTCATTCGAGTTTGATCACATACTCATTCGAGTTTGATCACATACTCATTCGAGTTTGATCAAACACTCATTCGAGTTTGATCAAACATTCATTCGAGATTGATCACACACTCATTCGAGATTGATCACACACTCATTCGAGTTTGAACAAACACTCATTCGAGTTTCAGTGAAAGAATCAATCGAGTTTTATCATAAACTCAATCAAGTTTTACACTACATTCATTCAAGGTTCACACATAACACAAGAATCATTCAAGTTTGACACACACATATGAATCCAAACACAATTCACTGTCTGAGTTAAGCTGCTTATTGCTACTAACAAGTCATTGTGTTGTAGATTTCAGTACTAATCTGTGTTTCAAGGTGTGATCAAACGTTTCAATCTCATTCGGAGTTCATTTGATCTTGGTCAAAGTTTCCCAAAGATCAATCAACATGTCTAAAGATGCACTTGCTATGGGATCAGAAACCAAACCCCCAATCTTATACAGGGGAGAATATGTCCAATGGCGGGAACAGTTTCTTGAATTTATCAGTTTCCATGATTTGTCTGACGAAATGCTGAAATCATTAAATGAAGGACCAGCAATTTTTATGGAAACGATCCTAGGAGTACCAACTGGCAATCCCCCAATACCACCGAGAACTGTTGAGGTCACAAACCTAACAGAGGCCCAGAAAAAGAGAAAGTTAGGGGACAAGACTGCAAGAAAACTATTGTTGATTTCAATCCCCAATGAAATATACACTTGTCTGACAAATACAAAGACTGCAAAATCCATCTGGGATGAAGTATGCAAAATTATGAGGGGATCAGACAGAGCTGCTACTAATAGGGCTAGGAATAGTCTAATGACGTTTGAGAACTACAGAGCTCGTGAAGGTGAGCTTTTGGAAAAGACTTACCTCAGATTTGTGAATCTGGTAAGTGAAGTAAAAAGAAACGGAGTGACAAAATCCAACTTGGACATCAATGTCAAATTTTTAAATGTGCTAAATCCAGAATGGGAAAAATATGCTATGATCAACCAACAAACGAAAGATATAGAAAAGATGGATTTTCATATGCTATTTGAAAACCTCAACAACTACCAAGAAGTTGTTTTGAGGAAAATATCTGGAAAGAAGAAAGCGGAAAAAGAAACTGCTGATCCACTAGCTCTACTGGCGGAGAAAAAGTATAAATACAAACTGAAAAAGGAAAAGAGAGCAGTAATCAGCAGCACATCTTCTGAATCAGAATCTTCATATTCATCTGCAGATCTGGAAATAGAAGAGATGAAAAAGCAGATGGCACTGCTTACGAAGGCATTTCAGAAGAAATTTTACAGGAAGCCAACAAACAACAAAATGCGCTACAAAACAGGTTCTAGAAAAGTTGAGAAAAAGGATAAATATGAGAAAGCTGGAGAAAGTAGTACACGAAAGTTTGACAAATATGAGAAGTCAGATAAATCAGCCAAGAAGGAGTCGGAGCAGAAATGCTATAACTGTGGAAAACCAGGTCACTATGCCAGGGAATGCAGATCACCTGTAGTCAAAAATTCAGACTACTACACAAGAAAGGCACTCTTGGCCAAAGAGAAAGAGTCAGGAAAAGCTCTGATGGCAGAGGACGATCATTGGTTACAGTTATCAGAAGACGATGATATCTTGGATGAAGATGCACATATTTGTCTAAAGTCAGAAATTCTCAATGAATCTGAACTAAGTGAATCAGCTATGATAGCTGAAGATGAGGTGTGGGTTGGACTGACAGATGAAGAGGATGCAGATAGGAGAGAATCTGAGTCTGATGAAGAAGAAACAACAGAAGAAGTTGCATTAATGGCATCTGGCCAAAATAAAGCTGAAAATGAGGAAGATTCAGAGTCTGAAAACTCAGAGGATTCAGAAGGACCAGAGGTAAATTCTAATTCAGATTCTGATATTGACAACTCATGCATATTAGAAGAAAAACTAACTAATATGGCTTTCATGCTTAAAAAGTTTGAAAAATCCTTAAAAGTAGAAAAGAAAAAGGTTCATTCTTTGGAAAACAAACTTCTAAATGAACACAATCTAGTTCTAGATTTTTCCAAAGATAAAGCCTTAGCTTTACGAGCTGTCTCAGACTTACAAGATAAGGAAAAAGAACTTCAAAGCAATATACTTAATCTGAATCACAAAATATCTGATATACAAGAAAGTCTGCGAATAGCTGAGTTAGAAGCCTCAAACTTTTCTGTAAAATATCATGTCATATTTGAAGAGAGAACTAAACTTTATGAGAAAATAAAACAGATGGAGGATGAATTCATTAAAAGAGGGCAAACAGATCAAACAATATATTTAAATCAACCAAAAGATACAGTTTTACAACTCTAAATCTGGTATTGGTTGGGAAAATCCTACATATCTGACAAAAGCTATATCAAATTCACCAACACTATACGATGTCAGATACATGAATCTAGGATTAAAAATGACATTCATGAAAGCATCTGAAGAAGTAGAATCTAGCGAAGAAGTAAAAAGATTAAGATCAGACAAAATGCAAAATTATATTGATTATACAAAGATAAATGAAACAAGCAACATTATTGATACTAAAGAAGAGTTAATTCAAACTTATTCTGAAAAGAATTTGTCTGAATTACCATCTCAGTCTCAAAAATTATATTTACCAAATTCAATTTTAGAACAGATAAATTCTGATTTAGAATTGAAAATTAAGAATTTTGAGACAGAGAATGGAACTCTCAAGGAAGAATTAAATAAAATGGAACAAATGTTGCAAAATAAACCAAAACACATAAATGTGTCTGATCCACAATCAACTACTTCTCTAGACTCTATTAATTCAGAGAAAGAATTTGATCTGTACATGCACTCTGATAATAATTCATTAGATCAAATGTTTGGTAAAATTGGTGAATTTATCAAACCTTTGACTAATAAACAATCAAATGGTAATAAAGCACCTGTTAAAATTCTACAAAGAATGGCTACAGAGTCTTTAAAACCATCTGTAAATTCACCATCAATACAACAAAAGAAGGAGAAAACAAAATTTTTTGTTCAATCTCCTAGTTTTGAAAAGGGTGAATCATCTTCATCAACGGACTCTATTGCCCGAAAAGTCAAATCTTCAACAGGTATGAAAAACTTACAGAAGACACGAGTTTCTAAATCCACTAATTCACATACTTCTTTTATGCCAGATATCATTGTGAAAGGGTCGAGAAAACAAGTATGGCGAAAGAAGAAAAGCAAAGAGAAAAACAAGATTATAAAACAAGAATGGCGCGTGAAAGAAAAAATTGTTACAGATAGAATTAGCAAAACTGAACATTCTGTCTGTAATAAGGATAAACTTGTTAATAATTCTTGTATTAAATTTTCAAGAACGAAATTAATTGCTTTGAATTCTTATGTTTGTAAGCCTGCCTCTGTGAAAAATAATAAGCTCATATGGCAACCAAAGAAAAAGGACCCATTTTATGAACAGAAAAAGGTTCCACAGATAAAAATTTCAAAAACAATTCCACCGCGAATTGTACAAAAGTGGATACCCAAAAGAACAGTTCAAAAATGGGTACCTAAAATAAATTCAAACGATAAGCCTAAAGCCATATCAGTTAGAAAAACAAATGATACTATGCATGATTTACCTAAAACTAAAGTACCCAACTACAAGTGGGTACCTCATGTGCTATTACGATTTATAGGTAAACCATGTCTGGTACCTTGACTCCGGATGCTCCAAACATATGACCGGACAACGAGACACACTCACGGACTTTGTAGAAAAGTTCTGTGGGACGGTAAGATTTGGAAACGATCAGTTTTGTCCGATCAAGGGATACGGAAGTCTGAAGTATGACAAAATCACCATCCAAAAGGTCTTTTATGTTGACGGTCTTGGTCATAATCTATTCAGTATTGGACAACTGTGTGATAAGGGGTTAGAAGTCAACTTCAAAGCCAATCGGTGCAGCATCAGATCAGCAGAAGGAAAAGAAATTCTAGCAGGAAACAGGAAAACAAATCTGTACTCCATTGATTTAGCCTCGATCAATCTGAAGAAAGATGTCTGCTTATTGTCAAAAGCAACATCTAAAACAGCATGGCTGTGGCATCGTCGCCTTTCACATCTGAATTTCAATGAGCTGACCAACCTAGCAAAAGGAGGGTTAGTTAAAGGGCTGCCGGCGCTAAAATTTCAAAAAGAGCAACTATGTGCGGCATGTGAAAAAGGAAAGATGACAAAAGCCACACACAAATCCAAAACAGAACACTCATCCACAAGAGAACTAGAGTTACTGCATATGGATTTGTGTGGACCAATGAGAGTACAAAGTATAAATAAGAAAATATATGTATTGGTGATAGTTGATGACTATTCACGATACACATGGGTGTTTTTCCTGAAATCCAAATCAGATGCAACCGAATCTATCATAGACTTCATCCGAAAAATACAGTAAAGTTGCAACTCACCATTCAGACAATTCGCTCAGACAATGGAACAGAGTTCAAGAACAAATCATTAGACTCGTTCTTAAATTCAGTAGGAATTACACATCAATTCTCAGCTGCTCGGATTCCACAACAAAACGGTGTCGTTGAAAGAAGAAATCGGACACTAGTGGAATCGGCTAGGACAATGTTGGCCTACTCCAATTTACCATTGTTCTTGTGGGCAGAAGCGGTTGCAACAGCGTGTTTCACACAAAACCGTTCAATAATAAATAAAATATTCGGAAAGACTCCGTATGAACTGATCAATAAACGAATACCTAATATTAAATTTTTCCATGTCTTTGGTTGCAGATGCTTTATATTGAATGATAAAGACAATCTGGGAAAGTTTAATCAAAAGGCGGATGAAGGAATCTTCATCGGGTATTCAAAGGAGTCGGTTGCTTTCCGAGTATACAACAAGAGAACCAAGATAGTCAACGAGAGCGTAAATGTTAAATTTGACGAAGGAGTGGTAATGGCTTCTGAACACACCAGTTCAGGACCCGAACCTAACATGCAGACTTCATTGGAGTCAAATAGACAAAATGCTGAACAAAATGAATTAAATAAGTTGTTTGAGAACTTTTATGATGATTATTTTGAAACTCCCAAATCTAATGTTCAAAATTTGGTGCCTGACAGGATCACTGAAGATCCAGTCATAGTTTCAGATCTTTCTCAACAACAAAGTTCAGAAGAAATTGGAGAAGCTTCAACAGCAAATGTGCAGTCAACTACTAAGATTGTACAACCAATTGAACCTCCACATGCTTCTGAAACTCCTATTACTTCTGAACAGTCAGAAGCTCCTACCTCAGATGTTCCACCTACAACATCTGCAGTAACCCCCGAACCATATTTCGATTCCAATCCCAACCAAGACCCAATAGAACCATTTCCACATACAGTTAAGTGGACAAGAAATCACCCAATAGAGAATATCATTGGTGATCCATCTTCATCAGTCCAAACCAGAAGGGCTACAATAAATGAATGCTTATTTTCAAATTTTTTGAGTAAGATTGAGCCTAAAAATGTAAAAGAAGCCCTTCTGGATGCTGATTGGATTGTGGCGATGCAAGAGGAACTCAACCAGTTCGAACGGTTAAAGGTCTGGAGACTTGTTGAGCGCCCAAAAGACAAATCCATAATTGGCACGAAATGGATCTTCAAGAACAAGAAAGATGAACACGGTGTCATTATTCGGAATAAAGCTCGTCTCGTGGCCAAAGGATACAGTCAACAAGAAGGGATTGATTATGATGAAACATTCGCACCAGTTGCACGCATTGAAGCTATAAGGATGTTTTTAGCTTTTGCCGCACATAAAAATTTTACAGTATATCAAATGGATGTCAAAACTGCGTTTTTAAACGGGGAGCTAACTGATGAAGTATATACATATCAGCCCGAAGGGTTTACTGATCCTTCGAAACCTGATCATGTATATATTTTGGATAAGTCACTGTATGGCCTTAAACAAGCACCTCGTGCTTGGTATGATGCACTTTCAACATATCTGTTGAAATGTGGATTTACAAAAGGTGCAGTTGACACAACCTTGTTTATAAAACGTCAGGGGTCAGATATCATAGTTATACAGATATATGTAGTTGATATAATATTTGGGTCTACAAATCCAGAATTTTGTAAGAAATTCGCATTTTTAATGTCCCAGAAATTCGAAATGAGCATGATGGGTGAAATAAATTTTTTCTTAGGATTACAAGTAAAACAATTAACTGATGGTATCTTTATAAATCAGTCAAAATACATACAAGATATGTTGAAGAAATTTAACATGGTCAATAGTACTCCTATGAAAACTCCCATGGCTCCGGATTCAAAATCAAAACTCGATGCGGACATCTCAGGGAAACCTGTAGATGTAACCCATTAGCGAGGTATAATTGGGTCATTAATGTACTTAACAGCCAGTAGACCAGATATTATGTTTGCTACATGCGTCTGTGCTAGATATCAGGCAAATCCAAAAGAATCACACTTAACAACTGCAAAACGAATTTTAAGATATTTCAAAGGAACTCCAAATCTTGGTTTGTGGTATCCTAGGGAGTCTTCATTTAATCTGACTGCTTTTTCTGATGCTGATCACGCAGGTGATAAGATGGACAGAAAGAGTACGTCAGGAGTAGTACAATTCTTAGGTGACAAACCCGTATGTCGGTCATCCAAGAAACAACATTGTGTTTCATTGTCTACAGCTGAGGCATAGTACGTTGCTGTATCTTCCTGCTGCTCTCAAGTGTTGTGGATGAAAAGCCAACTGCGTGATTACGGGTTTACACCAAAGAAAAGTCCAATATACTGTGATTCTCAGAGCGCAATAGCTATTGCATCAAATCCGGTGCAACATTCAAAAACGAAACACATCGACATTCGGTATCATTTCATAAAAGATCATGTAGAAAATGGAAATATAGAATTATATTTTGTACCTACTGAATATCAACTAGCTGATTTGTTTACCAAAGCGTTAGATGAAAAGCGGTTTAATTTTTTGGTATACAAATTAGGTATGTTGAATCGTTAAGATTTAATAATTCAGTAGTTTCAAAATTATAATTTTAAAAATTTCATTTTTAAGTGATTTTTATCTGATGTTGAAATTCATGAATTATAAAAATTTATATTCTTTGGAATTTAACAAGATCTGGATTGTCATGTGCAGGGGGAGCAGAAAAGAAATTTATTTGATTTTGCATAAATCTGATAAAAATTATCTGTTATTTTGTAGGGGGAGCAGAGCTGAAAAATGGAATAATAAGTTGAGGGGGAGCAACTTTCAGAAATTCAAGGGGGAGCAATTGCATTTTGTTAATACTGTTATTTTTTTGTTAATATTTTTTTGTTACTGCTTTTATTTTTTTTGTGTGTGTATTTTTCATTTTATTTTTTTTGAGATGTTCATGTGACATTTTTTTTACAAGAATGATATTTTTTTTAGTCCATTTTAAATTTTTTTTGTTTTTTTTTTTGTTTTATGTGTAGTTAAAATTTTTTTTTGATATTCAAATTTTTTTATTCACAATTTTTGATTGAAGAAGTGGTTTATGGGCTAATTTGGTTTAACACATGGGCCGAGTGTTTGAAATGTTGACAAATAAAGTGGGCCGGGTAAAAAGCGAATATAAATTTGAATTTTCAAACTCAAAATTACTTTTTCGGAAATTCAAAAATAATTCACCTTCTTCCACAAGCTTTCTTCACTACAAAGAAACCTCAAAAACCCACAACCGACGATTTAATTTCATCAAAATTTGTGAGTCAAGCTTTGTTTTTCTTTATTATTTCAGTTTATTTGACCATATTATCAGTGTATTTGTTTGAATGTCATTATGTGTTCGTATGTCAATTTTTTTTTTTTTTGTTTTGCATTCATGGCCGTTAATGGTGAATTGTTTGAATGATACTTGAAACTGAAATTAAGTGTGTGCTGTTGTTCATAATGATAATATGACTATGAATCTGAAGTTTCATAAGTCATTTTTAATTCACACACACACAATCATCGATTTTTCAATAGAACAGTTTCGCATTTTTGATTTTTCTGAAATTTAAATTTTTAACAACTTTAAAGTTGTTTTTGTTCAAGGTTCAGTAAAACAAATATGTTTAAAATGCATTTTCGAGGGGGGTACAAGTTTTTATACACTGAAACATAGCCCTGAACTCAAATTCATAAAATCAGTGTTCTGGACTTGTAAGAAAAGCCATATAGATATTTCTCGAATAAAGCTTTATTCGAGTTGAATGGAAGAGTTATTCGAGTTTATGATGCCTAATTCGAGTTGATTCATATAGAATTCGGAGTTATTCGAGTTTAATGCATATTCCATTCGAGAAACAGTTGGGCTTTATGCAAGTTGACATGTGGATGAATAACACTTAGAAAATTTTCAGATCATAAGTACTTAAAGCTTATTCGAGTTTAGCTCACTTGTCCATCGAGTTTTGTTAAGACTTACTCGAGTTTCATATATATTTCATTCGAGTTGGTTATAGACATATTCGAGTTTTATATATGTATCATTCGAGTTAGTTATAGACATATTCGAGTTTTATATATGTATCATTCGAGTTGGTTGAAGACTTATTCGAGTTTTATATATGTATTATTCGAGTTGGTTGACGACTTATTCGAGTTTTATATATGTAGTATTCGAGTTGTTTAAAGACTAATTCGAGAAACTTGTTGTTTCATTCGAGTTTAATCAGAAAATTTTTTCTAAGTGTGGGATTTTTATGTTTCAAGAAAAATGTCACATTTTTTAAGAAATTGTTATAAATTTGTGTTTTTCTAACATTGGTCTCTAAACGATTGACTCTGGAGTCCTTTCAATAATTTTCAATTATTGTCAGGAATCCCGATGCTTTAAAAAGAAAATCACAAGTTTTTACAATTTCTGATAAAATGTTACAAGTTTTTCTACATTTTGAAGGTTGTCATTTGTGTACTTGCTAAGACTAACATGATTTTATTTTTACAGGTGTTCAAATGGCATCCCCAGTGCAATCCCAGAATTCTATTTCCTCTGATTCTCATTCATCGTCAAATCATACCCTCGTGTCTACCCCAGTCAGATCAACCTCATCAGCCCGTTCTTCACAAACACATATTATCCCAGACAATCAACTTGTCAAGCCAAAACATTGCCTTCCTTTCCGGGACAATAACCACCATTTAGATTCCAAAGTTATAAAAGTAAGCCATCCTATCATTGTGGACATTCTAAAAGGCCATCCTCTTGGTTATCTGCTTCAGTATAAGCCGTCTATTCCACAAGTATACTTACAACAATTTTGGCACACTGTCAAATTTGTTCCTGCGGACGGTAATCACCATTTTAAAGTGACGATTGATCAATTCAAGACAAAGATCACTCTTGCAAGGCTACGTCACAATTTATTTCTTCCACGACGCATAGACACTGTGAACTTTCCAGAGTTAGCAGATTTTGAAGATTTTGTTTCTGATGAAGAGCTTGTCCATGATTTGATTTGTCTAGGCTACTCAAAGCCACTTCCAAAGAGCTCCAAATTTCACAGAAATGGTTTAAATGGCGAATGGTACACATTGTTTGGTATCATAAATCGTTGCATGACTTCAAAGCATACGGGAATTGACCGATGCAGCATTCATTGCCTGCGGATATTTCATGGGATCGCATTCAACAAGCACTATGACTTTGCTCAATGTATCTGGGAAGATTTAAAGGAGATTGTGCTTGCTAAAACCACAAACAGAGCAAGGAAGTTCGTTCCTCTTCAAAGGTTTATCCAGATTCTTATCCGAGGGATCTTAAGGGCCAATGAAAATATTCCAAAGAGAGCCAATTCTCAAAGATGCCCAGACTATGTATGATGAGTTTGCATGAAGTGCCGGACTCTCCGAATGCCAACATAATGCCAATTCCTGAGTCATTACTCAAATATGCTGATCAAGAGAGTGAACATGTGAAATTGTATAGAATAGATCATGCTCCGATAGAGACCCAAGAACAGGGTTCTCTTAGCCCAGGAGCTTTAAGGATAGCGGAACCTCAGCAGGGGGCTGAAGTTCAGGTTAGCCGTTCTGAGAGTGAGGTGAAGGAAGTGTGAGGGGTGGTGAGGAAGAACAAGAGAAATCTGATTCTGAGAGAACTCTATCTGATATTCAGGAAGAAGAGGGAGAGGGTGATGATGATGATGATGGTGATGATGGTGGTGATCATCATGAAGGAGGGGGAATGATGATTGAGGTTGAGCAAATAGCTGTAGAGAGTGTGAGGGTGCCCCTCAGCCCAGAAAGCCGGGAATTACCCACACCCTCTGTTAGCTCTCCTTTGAGAGTTAGCATTGAACAAGTCAGTATCCCACTGACGATTGCACGCCCAACTAGCCACACAGTCTCCTCTCAACAGGAGTCTGTTTCAATTGCACACAGGGATGAGCCACATAATCTATCCGAGAGTCACTTGGACTTGATGGATATTGAACCAAGTACACAGTTGCCCGTGTGTACGACTTCATTTGATTCACTGAGTCTAGCTGACATACACGTTAGGACACTTGCGTCAAATTCATCTGTTGAAGTTAGTGTGGCTGAACTGAGTGTTCCCACTGGAACATCCTTAGTAACGGAAGCATTTGTTGCTCCGTCACTTGAAGAGGGTGGAAGTCCAGTCAGAGAAATGCCAATATCAACTCTGAGCACTGGCCACACAGAAGTTCTGTATACCAGTTCAACTGTTGTGTCAACTGGAAGTCTTCGTGACCCAGTAGTGAGTTTATCCCCGTTTGTGACCGAATCAAGCTTGTCAACAGCTTTGAATGAAGTTGTTTCTGGAGTAAACAAGCATGTTTCAAATCAACTGGCTGAGGTCATGGCTCAAATGTCCAATATTCAGAAGTTTTTGAAAGGAAAGGATGTTGCGGAGGAATCTGTTAAGGAAAATGAGTCAAAACAACAAATTGAAGAGTTGAAGGAGGAATTAAAAGATTTTGTATTTGAACAGTTTGATGAAATGAGGGAGCGTATGATAAGCTTGGAGAATACAGTTGTAACGGCATTAGGTAATCTCTCTGAACGAGTGGCGGCAGTGGAAGAGACCTGTAAAGCTCAAGCTTCCTCGTCGAAAAGGAAACATGATGAGCACGACGAAGACTCCGATGATGCTCCTCATGAGGGGGAGAAGAGGAGAAAGCTTGATGAACCGACTCCTGGAGTTTTAATGATAACGTATCCAGAGAAGGAACCGGAAGCTCAAGGGAAAGAAGCCGGAGGGTCTAAACAGTCAGCTAGTGAACAGAGAGAACTGGGATTGATTCTTTATGAAGATGTTCCAGTTCCTTTGAACACTCAGCCCGATATCTATCAGTTTATTGAATATATTGATTCTGAGGAAGATGTACAAGAGAAAGAGAAAGAGCCGAGTATTCAAGAGATAGGAGAAGGAAGAGAGGAGTACATTGAATTGTCTGAAGATGATGACATAATTGCGTTGACTGATGTTGACTTTAGGGCTGAAAGGATAGAAGAAGAGGAGGTGTTAGTTGAAGAAATCATGAAAGATGTTGAATCAACACCAACGGTTGAAAAGCCTGAGGTGGTTGTACAGGTTAAAGAAGAGTTTGAAGAGTTTCCTGTTGAGAGCAGTATGGCTCAAGAAACAGTTGTTTTAAATGAAGTGGAAGTGATGGATAGATTCTTTAATGAATTTGTTTTGGCTGATGAATCAAAGAAGCAACACAGATTAAGATTTCAAGCACAACAAGTGGTGCAGAGAGAGATTCAAGATATGTTGACTTTGTTAAATAAGGATGAGATAAGTAAGAAAAAGGTGAAAAAGCTTGAACTACCAGAGAACAGGTCTGCTGAGTTCATAAGGAAAAGAAACAAGATGCCGTACATTGAAGACATTTTAGAGAAACGGATCTTTTGTAAAAAGCAAGCTCCTTGCTCATTTCACAAGTTATTCCGAGTTTTAGAGCCGAATATGCCCAATCTGGTCAACTATGCCAGTTTCTTAAGAAATAAGATGCAAGAGGTTGAGAAGGTGAAGAGCGATTTCAGAATAGTGGATCTGGTGCAGATTGAAAAGGAAAGATTTGTTAAAGTTTTTTATCCGAAGTTTACTGTAACCAGATCTGATGGAAATACTTATGTATTTACGGAAGCTGACATATTCAACATGCACTTGGTTGATATTGAAGATCTCTTTGACGAACTGTGCAGAATTAAAAGGAATGAACATTGTAGATTTGCGCTGAAGACATTGTTTCACTTTATGCATACCAAACTTGTATTAATGTCAGTGCAAGATCTACAGATTGGAGTTGAAAGAGGAATGAGGAAGATAAACATGACTGCACCTCACAGAGATATTAAATTTGCTGGTGAGCTTAAAGAGTTTCAAGTTATAATGGTGAAGCATCCAGCTGTCATGTAAAAAGATAGGAATAAAAGGTTGAGAGCTATGAGGAGTGTTGAGCTGAACAAGTTTTCTGATGGTACGTTGATTAAGGTGTTGAATGGTTTGAAAGGCAAGCTGGCTGCAGATCAAAAGAGGAAGACAAAGAAAGGAGCCTTGTCTGTTAACGATCGAAGACTCATGGTTGAGTTTATTTCTAAAATTGAATGGAGGCTGTCGGATCGAAAAAGTATTAGAAGATTTGAACAGAAGCTGGGCTTGTCAATCTGAAGACTTTACTACTTTCATCAAAGGGGGAGATTGTTAGAATATGTTTTTGATTGATGAAATATCAAAGTCTAGGGACTGTTTGTGTAATTTCCTTATAGTTTGTAAATATGTATAAATAGTCTTGTTGACTTTCCAATTTAGGAGATCTGTCAGAATATTCCTTTTTGTACGCATTCAAGATTGTAAAAGCAAAAGCATTGAAGAACATTCTCTCTGACTGTATTTGTAATCAACAAATCTTCAATCGAATCATTTGGTTAGTATTGATTAAATTCATTGTTCTTATTCTTTACATATTGTTGATTGAATTGGTAGAAACTATTATTCACAAGATCCACCCGGGTTCAGAGGTGATAGTGAGCCAGGGATGGCTATGGCATGAGAGCGTGAGGTAGAGGCTGCTTTTCGAGTTACGCACGTGGATCCGAGGGATATGGTCAGTTATGCGACCTATTTGTTGAGGGGAGGGGCATCCCAGTGGTGGAAATTTGTTGAGTCAGTGATGACATCTTCCGCATCATATGCGATGTTGTGGGATTAGTTCAGAGTCGTGTTTGAGCTGCAATACATTCCGAGGGACGAGAGACGAGAGATGGAGCGGTGGTTCCTTCATCTGCAGCAGGGTGAGATGACGGTGCAGCAGTACGTGGATCGATTCAATGAGTACTCGCAGTTTGCTACCCAACACATCGCCACAGAGCAGCGGAAGGTTGATGTGTTTATTGATGGGTTGCGAGCAGGTATCCGAGAGTTCGTTGGACTGCATGAGACGCCTACCTTCGCCAGAGCGTTAGAGATGGCCCGTATAAGGGAACAGGAGATAGCCAAGCAGAGAGAGCATCCATCTTCTCAGCGCCGACGTGCGAGGACTCCTGAGCGGTCCTCGAGAGACTGGAGGCATTCTAGAGATGATTCCAGGGAGTGACAGACAAGCCAGAGTTTGAGTGACAGATGAGACAGAGATAGAGACAGGGGTGGAGATCAGAGACCGAGTGGACCGGAGCGGAGTCAAGGGTAAGATAGTCAGAGTCAGAGGTGAGAGTCACGATATAGTGGACCGTGTCAGAGCAGCAAGGGACAGAGGTCCCGAGATTGGTATAGCATGGCTGAAAGTTCAGTGGGAGATCGGGAGTGCCTGAGTTGCCATCGTCGCCACAGTGGGCCGTGTGTGCCAAGATGTTATCGATGCGGCCAGCGGGGGTATGCTGCCACCACGTTTACTGTTCCTGAGCCGTTGTGCTTTCGTTGTCAGAGGTCGGGGCACAGAATGAGAGACTGTCCGGAGCCGGGATCAGTTGTGCAGGGTGCGAGTTCCAGTGGGGTCATGGTAGAGCCATCATCATCCAGTCGTCATGATACCAGGGCACGGGGTCGAGTATTTCAGGCGACCGCCGAAGAGGTTCGGGATACCATTGATATGGTTCCGGGTATGTACTTTTGAACTTGTCTCGAGTGAGTGTTGATTGTGGGGCGGGCCGTTAGTATGTGTTGTGATATATGTGTGTGTTTTGTGTGCTCCTTCTGTCTTCTCTGTTTTGTGGCTATTGAGATGTGATGACGGATGTGTGAGATCTTTCCCGTCTAAATATATTAGTGATTTGGGTGTGATAGACTTGTGTCAATATGTGATGTTGACGTGATAAAGTGGGTTTGTGTGCCGTTATTCTGTGTGGGTTTGGGACTGTGAGAGACAGTGACTGAGGTACGGGATTGTTATAGCTGGGGGTGTATGTGATGCCGATGCAATAGAGTGGGATATATTGCGGTGAGCTGAGGTTATTAGTGGATTGATATGTCTAGGAATTGTGTTAGGTTAAGTGGATTGATCCTGTTGAGTTATGTGAGTTATATGGATAATAATTGTAAATGCGCTTGTGATGTGTTAGTGGATTGATCCTATGGATAGTGGATTATCATATTGATAGTGGATTTAAATTCTTGTGTGTGCTTATCCACATCTGTGATATTGCATTTAATGATTCGACGGAGATGTCTTTATGTGTTCATATGAGTGGATTGAAGATTTGTTGTGTTAGTGGATGAACCATATATGGCTATATGAGAATGTGATAGGAGAATAAAGACTGATGATTTGAGATTATATATGAACTAAGTGGCTTATGAGGTGACGCCACGAGAAGACCCTGTGAATAGAGGATATACCAGTTGCAGATATGTGGATTAGGGGATTTAACTGAGTTATTAGTGGATTGCCTAACTGTAAAGTGGAAACGTGTATCAGTGATGATTGCGACATTCAGATTTCAAATGTGAATTCAACAGAGTTGTTGATAATTATATCGAGAGTTACGAGTCAACATTTTCGAGGATTTGACATAGGGATGTGTAATTGCGAATGAGCTTGAGATAGATTCCGGGGCGGAATTTCTTTAAGAGGGGAGCATTTGTAACATCCCGTTTTCAGAATTATTGCGTGTAATTATTTTAGTGGATGTTTAATTTGATCATATTGTGTTGGTCCAATGGGATCCAGATTAGTGGATATATACGTGTCGGGTTGTGAGTTACGTGTCACTGGGTTGTGATATTAGTGGATTAATTGTGTTTATGGGTTCGTGGATTTAACCGGGTTAAGTGGATATTAATTGTGATAATGTGATATCGGATTCGGGTTATTGGGTCGGAACCCGCCTAAAATAGAAATCATATATACGTGCTTTCTTTTTCTTCCTTTCCTCTAAAGGAACTTGAGATTTGTGACATGTGTGTGTGTGTGCGTGAGCCTCCAACAGCCAGAAAGCTTTCCTATCCAAAGATTGAGTGCTAGACTTGGAATCCAACTTTATCATTTTCATCTTGAATTTTGAGTTGCAAGGTAAGAGATTGTTGGGTTGATTTCTCAAATTCATGTTATATGTTATGTAATGGTGGAAATGACTTTTAAGTTCATAGAGTGAAGCAATACGATAATTTTGTGAGTTTATTTGGGGCTGGAAGCGAATTGGGAGAGGATTTAGTATCCTAGTCAGTCGAAGCAGGAAGAAGACAATCGTAGGGGTCGCGGTCGCGATCCCTTGGTCGTGGTCACGACGCGGCTGGCGGACGCGGCCGCAATGGGGTCGGGGCGTGGGCGCGCTGGCCGGGGCTGAGGGCCGGGTGCTTTTGAGGCCAGGGTCGGGTTTGGTCGGGGGTTTGGGTCGAGTTTCGATTGGGTTTTCGGGGTTTCGTTGAGATTGTTTGGGTCCGAGTCAAATACGGGTTTATTGTGAGTCGGGTTTATGTGTCGGTTGATATCGGAATTAACAGTTTAGGATTCGCGTGTTTACAGGGACAAGTCGACAGCGAGGCGAGTCGTATCAGAGATCGTAGAGTTCAAGGATTGAGACGGGCAGTCTGATAGTCAGGTGAGTACCCGAGTTCTTTCCTAAAACCGCGGTATCTTTTGCGAGTCATAAATGTGTAGCGAATATTGGGTATGTGTATTGTGTACTGTGTATGCGACAGGGACGTGAGTGGCAGGTATGATTCTATTTTTACATATGTGTCATATGTGCATGAGATGAGATCCAGTCCAGGGGTCCGTGATGAGTTCCATATGGACAGTAATTCGCGATGAGTGATCGCACGGGTTGGCTGTCCCTAACAGTCCTTGGGGCGTGCATACACGGCAGAGCCTGTAGCCGGTTCACGCCCGTGCTACAGGGTTTATAGTTAGAAATTTTATTTCTTGTAATTCAAGCTTTTGTAATTGCGCTTAATTGTAAATATTTAATTATCACTAAAGGGGAGATTGTTAACCCTAAAATAGTGTATAATTAAATATAATAAAAGTCTAGGTTCAATTTATAGTTAGGAATAATTTACTTTGGGGGGAATCTTAATTTCCAAGACTTTAAGGGGAGTGTTTGGACAAACCCCCAAAGTAGGTTTAGGTATAAATGATATTGTTCTCCTAGGGTTTGAGAAGAAGCCACAAGAGGAGCCTCCACCTTAATGTATGTTTTGAGTGTGTGTAGTTCATAGAGATTGACTGTCAAAATTCTCTCTTGTAATCTTCATATTTCGTAATACAAATCGTTTGATTTTATGTATTGGAGTGCAAAATATACTGGGAATCAAAGTTGTCAATTGGTATCAGATTAAGAAGATTGGATTTAAACTTGAAATCTCATATTTGTTCGTGTTCTTCACAAAAAACGTCATGAAATTGGGCTGAAACTTCAAAAAATCACCATATATTCATAGGATGTCTGTTTGAACTGATTTTTGGATATGTTGTGCGAGTATATTCCAGAAACATCCTGTTTGAACTGATTTTTTTATTTGAGTGATCTACTTGTTGAAATGATCTGAAATTTTGCATGAATGATCTTATATGTTAGATAATTTGTTCTGGAAATTTTCATGATCTAATTTGAAGCATCCAAGGAGTAATTGCATTTTTTAAATCTAATTGTTCTTCGTGTTGTTCTCAAAAATCAAACGTTTTGCTCTTAATTCTATGTTAATATTTTGTTTTTGTTTGGTTTTCTATTTCATAATCATAAGCAATTAATCTTGTACTGATTTCGAGCATTTCTTGTTCAATACTTACAAGTTTTTCTTGTTTAATCATTGAAATTGTTAATCGGTAATTTCTTAAGTGTTATTCTCGGTTTAGTGCTTCCAGAGGCCATAACTTTTGACTGGAACATCGTTAGACGGCCTACAATACGTCAAAACGAAGCTTGAAACGAGATTTACGACCCACCCAAAATTCAGACCCATCCTAAATTCGGATTCATCAGAACTTCGGATCATCCGAATTTCGGGTCCGGGTCTATCCGAATTTCGGGACCCATCATTAGACGGCCTACCATATGCCGAAACGAAGCTAGAAACTAGATCTACAATTTCTACATCAGGAAAAGTTGGTTTGTTTAATTTTCGAGGCCTAATACCACTCCAGAAAAAAGTTACGGCCATTTTTCTACAGAAAAGCTGAAATTTCAACGTCAAAAACCCATTTCTGATCCACGTTTCACCGACTTACCGACATCGGATACATCCGAACTTGTGAAGTTTCTGAGGTTTTCCAGTTTCCAATCTAGAAGATCCACCTTTTGCATTCCACCATCATGACTCAAGGATTTTTCACACATGAGAAGACTGTCGAGGAGGAGAAAGTTGATATATCTCTAGTCTGTCTCATGAACCACTCCAAACAGGTACAAAGTTCTTCATCTTCATCTGATTTATCTTATACACAATCCTTATCTGATTTTAAATCTAGTGATGAACTGCATGCTCAACTACATGAATTAAAGAACGAGTTGATTGCTGAAAAAGAACAATCTACTGTGTATAAAAAGAAGTGGCAAAACAACCATGAGGTAATAAAGAAAATTTAATTGAAAAAGTAGATGTCGAGGATAGGAATACTTACCTTGAGAGTTGCATGGATAAAATCACTGAGGAAAAGGACTCCTTAAAATCTGAAATATCTGTTCTTTCAAAACGCTTAGAGTCTGTAAGCATGGAAAACATAGACAGTTTGGAAAAATACAAAATGATAGAAGAAGAGAGAAAAGGTTTGTACTCACGAATAAAGACCCTAGATGATGAATTTCTTAAATGGGGGCAAACTGAACAAACTATTCATTTAAACCAACCCAAAGAGACTAGGTTTTATCATTCGAAACAAGGAATTGGTTTTAAAAATCCTAAGTATTTGGAAAAGGTTCAACAAGTTTTACCTATTTTTTATGATATGAGATATATGGGTGCTGGGTTGAAGTCTTTCATTTATCAAACTTTAGAAGAAGTTCTAACCCAAGAGGATGAGAAACGATGTGAAAACAAAAAAAAAAAAAAAAAGAAATGTCTTTTAAATATGAAGAACTAAATGAGAGTTATCCCTATAGATTACCTACTCTAGAGGAGGACTTCTTGTCTAGCTATTCAGAGGCTGAAATGAACGCTGAACCTGTCAAACCAATCCCTCATCTTTACATTCCAACAAAAGTTCTTCAACAGAAAATAAATGTTTTAAAAAATGGATTAAAGACAGCTCGAAAGAAAGCTCTTGGTTATCAAGAAGCTCTTCTCAAGAGCGATGAAAAATTGGTAAGACAAAGTTTTGAACAAAATATAGAATTAACCATCTACAAAGAAAAGTTTGACACAATTTCAGAAAGGTTAAATTCTCATTTAGAATATTCAAAGGTTTCTTATCCTACAAAAGTCCATCTCACATCATCTAAAAAAGGTAAAGCCAAGGTTGAAGTTTCTTCTGTCAGTTGTAAAGGTGAGTGCTCCAAATCTTCCAAAGCTGAGGTTTCAAAGAAGACTCGGAGTCAATCTAACTCTTCCAAGAAACCCACTCACCAAGGAAAAGAAAATTTTTCAAAGTCGATGTCTTCCGAACGTACGAACTCTCATTGTTTTGTTCCTACAGATCATGCAAGAAGGATTCCTAAAATAACACCTCTTAATTTTCAAAGTTTCTTTGTGAAAAAGGCAGTCATGCCTGAATCTTTTGTGAAAATCGATAGTAGTGCTAGTGTGCCTGGAAAGGATGTTGCTAGTAATCCTTTGAAATACTATTTTTGCAATCTGTTTCAATTATGTCCAAAAAGCTTTCGACGTGCTGTTCCTGAAATGACTAAGTTTGTACCTTATCCTGAAAAACGGAAAGACCGCCAATCTAAGAAAACAAAAGTGCATGCCTCATCACCGCCTGACAAATTGGAAAACCATCGCTAAAGGCTAAGCCTAAGGCATTTCCAAAGTCACCCAAGCCAATGGTATTTCCATTACCTAAGGTTGTTTCAAAACCGGTTGGACCCGTATACAAATGGGTTCCAAAAGGTTCTGCATTTAAACAAGTGTCAAATGTTAAATGGATCCCTAGTGTTGTGTTATTACATGATGATGGAAATCCTAAATCTAACAAGAAAGGACCCATCTTTCGATGGGTACCAAAAGTGATTTAATTTTATACAGATGGTTTTCAGATCACTTCGGACTGGAACCCGGACTTCAATGTAAAGGCTTCTAATCACTCAGTTCAGGACCCGATCTTCAGTGAAATGGTTTCTACTTACTTTCGAGTAGAACCCGTGCCTCAAAGCAACGACTTCTGCATCAAGACAGATCAGATTCCGTTTTGTCATCTTTAGATGGTTTCTAAACACCTAGTTTAGAACCCGTGGTTCTGCGACTTATCTGGAATTTTCCCTACTTTTTATGCTTATCAGTTTGAGTTTGAGTTTCATTCTTGAAATTCACTCATAATATTTTATGTTTCATAGATACTGTTTTTATTTGCAGGGGGAGTTTTAGATGCTCTCTAAAGATGACTTCTTAACGAAAAGTGTGTAAGCATTCTGAATACTCTAATGCACACTTTAAAAGGTTTTGTTAGAATAATCTGATTCTCTGACTGAATAAATTTCCACCAAGATTAATTGATCTAATCTTCGTGATGATCTTGATCTCATTCTTCCTGAGATTCTCTCAAATATTCTGATTTCTCCAACATATTATGATTCTCTCATACATCAAGTTTCTCCCATACAAGCTAATTCTTTCATGATAGTCTGATTCATTTCCAAATCTCATATCAGACTTTCTATTGAAGTTCTCTCATACAGTCTCTAAAACTTCCCAAGATATTTCATTCAACTCTCATCCATCTTCTGGAATACCCCATGAGCGGAACTGCTATATCCTTCAAGATATCATGTTGACTCCGATGATGCACAATATGTGTGATTAGGCGTATATATATCGCTCCTATGATCTAAACCAGAGCCGGAAGACCTACCCAAGGAGCAAACCACTTTAGTTTGTGTGAGTAAAGGTTCTTAGGTCAATTAGTTGAGGAGTGTTAGTTACCACGGGGTACTAACAGGGTCGAGCATAGATAAAATGCAATTGAGAGGGGTTATTGAAAGGAGATGGGAGTGCATCATGAACTAACCATGTTATGCATTTTGTCTATCATTGTATTTTAAAAGTGAGCCGGAGGGAGTTCAGTTGAAAAATGACGAGAGTTGAGGGGTGAGAAAGGATTAAAAGAAAAGATAAATCCTATCAACACCGTGTCAGTCTGCTGGGTTTCCTACACCAGCTACCAAATTCCATGAGTTGGATTAGGTACTGAGGAAGACGTCATGGACCTAGTGACGCATGCACGTAACCCCCCCTAGCTACTCAGTCGTCTCTTAAAAGACTTCTGTTTCAATTCACACAGAGTTATATCACATAGTCTATCGACATATCATTTGGATATTGTTGATATTGAAACAAGGAAGACATCCTCTCCGGTCTCCGACTTCAGTTGATACACTTTGAGTCTAGAGCTTATTGTTATACACTTCTTGGACACATGGAGTCTACAGTCTGCATGACTATAAACAGCTTGTCTACTGAGACAAAGCCGGAACAAATATGAGTGATTCTTTCATGATAAAGGATTCACGATGATTATTTGGAAATCCTACCAGTGTTAATGTCACGCCAGCGTTGATCGTAGGTCACATAGACATAGTCTATTGTGCAAACAGAACTCCTATGTGGATCTGGATTGTTACTTACAAATGAATTTGTTTCATTTTCTTATATTCAGGTTGCAAAGCCATGAACTTCAATGTAATATCTTTTGGTCCTGAATATTTTGTAATGAAGGATAGATTATTGTTTTGAAGAGGATAGAAATTTTATGATGTAACTGTTTATATTATGTTATTGAGGGGGAGACTTACTGATTGAGTTTGTAACATGAGAGAGATAAGTACTTCTGTGTCTGTAATCCAATCTTAAATGTAATATTTTCTTTCTGAGTCTGTAATCATCTATTTCAATGAAGAAAGAAGATTTGAAGACACATCGAGGTTGTTCATTTGAAGGGGAGAGCTGAAGCGATTACATGATGATCATAATTCTCATGATCATCATGAGGGGGAGAATGTTCTGAAAAGATTTGAAATGTTTTGAAAGACCTACTAAATGCAAGGGGAGAGCCACTGATCTGAAACATTTAAGGGGAGAGTCATCTGAAGAAGATCAATGATATCAGAGTTACTTCAAAGATAAGAGATCAGAGTTTAGAGCCCAAGACTTCAGAAGAATACAAGCCTTGATTACAAGAAAGGGGGAGATTGTTAGAAATTTTATTTCTTGTAATTCAAGCTTGTGTAATTGTGCTTAATTGTAAATATTTAATTATACTTTAGCCCTAAAATAGTGTATAATTAAATATAATAAAAGTCTAGGTTCAATTTATAATTAGGAATAATTTACTTTGGGGGGAATCTTAATTTCCAAGACTTTAAGGGGAGTGTTTGGACAAACCCCCAAAGTAGGTTTAGGTATAAATGATATTGTTCTCCTAGGGTTTGAGAAGAAGCCACAAGAGGAGCCTCCACCTTAGAGTGTGTTTTGAGAGTGTGTAGTTCATAAAGACTGAGTGTCAAAATTCTCTCTTGTAATCTTCATATTTCGTAATACAAATCGTTTGATTTTATGTATTGGAGTGCAAAATATACTGGAAAGACAAACCCCCAAAGTAAATTATTCTTAATTATAAATTGAACCTAGACTTTTATTATATTTAATTATACACTATTTTAGGGCTAACAATCTCCCCTTTAGTGTATAATTAAATATTTACAATTAAGCGCAATTACACAAGCTTGAATTACAAGAAATAAAATTTCTAACATTTTCGCTAACCACCGACGTACATGGTCGTTAGCCGGGGAAGGGTCCCCTCAGTGATACTATGTGCAGGGTTTCGGATCTCATGTTGTGTGTTCATACCTGTATTATGTTGTTGATTGGCAGGGACAGGGATTGTGATGTGTGTATGTGCTATGTGTATGCGTGCTATGTGCTTACTGTGTAGAGTCTAACCCTCGCGTATTCATGAGCTTCCGAGCTTACGTATTCGAGTCTACCGTGTTCAGGGAATCAGAGAAGGGAGCGATTGCTGTGCGTGTTGATCTGGGACTAGGAGTTATCTGGGAAGCTTTGTGCTTGTTTTATGTAATGATCAGATTAGTATTGCTAATGTTAACATCTTATGGGATTTTATAGTTAGTGGATTATGTATGTAAAAGTTTTAAAGATCAGTGATTTCTGTTAATCCTCTGACCTGTGTATAGTGAGGTGTTTACGATATTGCCACTTATGATTATGTGTTGACGTGACATTTCTGGGATCGGGAGGGGTGTTACATGCTTCCACCAACCATTTCACAAACTTTTGTTTTCTTAGATTGAATTTGGTGGCCCTGTGCTACATTGATGAAGTAGGCCTCTTGATTGTAAAAATATAACATATGTACATTTACTTGTAGCTTCAGAAACACAATCTCACAATCTGACACTTAGCGCTTATATCACAAGAGTTTCTATAGACTACCTAATAGAAGGTGGTTCAATTAAACATAGGTATAAAGCATAATAAATCAATTGCTTTTGGATTTCCATTTGTTACATGATTCTTTTGAGTTTTATTTTAATGAATCTTAACAATACCACAACACAAGATTAAATTGACATTACAATATCCCAAAAGTAATTTACATGCTCAGAACTTTTTAAAAAAACGGAGTAGAACTACTTTCAGGCTAAACAAATAGCAAAACTCAAACCAACAGAGCGTTCCAGCACACTCAATATGGAGCAATAAGCTTTCTTCAAAAGCCCATTTATTTGATTATTATAATACACCTCTCGTTTATCTTGATCTACATAAAAAGACAGAAAACAGAGAGCCAATTACATTTCTTCAGTACCATCAATTATAGTTATTCACCCACAAAACATAATAGCACTTTTAAAGATTTACAATGCAACTAGAGTTTCAAACATAAACAATACAAAAGGACAAAAAAATTGAAAGCCAGCAACAACAACAAAATTCAAAACAAACAGATCGACATTAATTTTAAGTATTATCAAGAACAAATAGTTGAAATTCATAGTATAAACAAACTCTAAAACTTTAGGGAGGTAGATACAGTAGAAACAAACAAATTTACAAATACGTTTTCACCTTGAAGAGATTATGATATTTTAAAAATATGATCAATGATCCAATGTAGATATTTCCAGCACATGCTCATGTTATAAATTTTTAGCCCTAAACACATATAGTAAACACATATGCATACAATCGTACATTCTTAATTTCTGGCCCTAAACACAAATGCATGTGTAACAAATGTTTGCAATTACTTCCAGCCCTAGCCATAGACACTAAAATATGGACGAGATACAAATCACCGGTACAAATCACACACTATCACCGATTCACAATAAGCAAACACAGATCTAGAAATTGATAAATAAATTTAAGCAAATAATCTTAAAACGGAGTCAAGGTATCTAGAAATTGATTTGTTGCAAGTGTTACATATGAGAAATATGAAGCAAATCAAAAGTAAAACCGAAATAAAAATAATACCAGATATTAGGGTTTTGGGCGGCGGTGGAGATTTTGGTTCTTGTGGTGGCGTTGCATCAGGGACGGTCGAGTTCAGACAACGGAGACAGCGGCGGCGGCTAGGGCATGGCCGTCGATGGTAGGTTGTAGTCAAATGGTAGCGGAGGGTTGTAGTCAACGAACAATAGAGAGGAAGAGCGAGCGAGCGAGTGAATGAGAGTGAGCAGGAGGGAGACGAGTAGGTGAAGCTGGTCGTTGCTGGAGTCGCCGGCGAAGAGAGTCAACGGTGGTGGTTGTCGCCGGTCGGTGAGGAGAGTGAGAGAGCGAAGAATATGTGTGTGTGTGTGTGTGTGTGTGTGTGTGTGTTTGGAAGGGTGGTGTGTGTGTGTCGTGTGTGTGTGCGTGTGTTTGTGAAGGGCAAGTTAGAGGGGAAGGAGAGAAATGGGAGATCTGACCCAAATAGTTTGACCCGATTCAGTACCCTAAAACATTTTTAATAACATACACTTAACCTAAAACTTTATTAGATATATGTGAGATTTTCCTAAAATCAAATATGATGATACATTAAAATTTAAGATACATAATACTTGCATAAAAAGTTCAAATCGAGTTAACAAAACATAATAGTTAAGAAATTAACAAATAATGAGAATACAAACATAAAAAATTAATTTAATGTATCATATTACAAAAAAGTGAGGTAATAATATTATTAATAAAAGAATTTTATTTCATAACGTTTATCAGAATTAAATACATGAATAAATTAAATTTATACTTGATGTTAAATTAAACTATTACTCAAATGTGTATACAGATAAACCAACATCCAAAAAAGTATATTTTTATTGTGTCATTATTTAATTAAAAAAATAAAAATTATGCGATTGCACATCACCCGAGCAACGCACGGGTATTCAACTAGTTGACCTTGCCAGCTATTGATTATTTCACACACCATTATCTTAATCAAATGCAAGGAGATCCGGCTTGAATTTGATGTCTTTTGCCAATTTTGAATGAGGGCATAAGGAATCGTATGTGTGTTAGTGTCTTCAAATGACAACCAACTTCAGCTTGATTTAATAAAAAAAGGCTACTTGTCCATAATTAGATCATAATTATAAATAATATTATTCATTTATTTATCAAATAATTAAATAATGCAAATATTATTGTAATAAGTATCCAAAGAATAATACAAATGTAGAATAATGTGTTCATTATATTTATATGACATCTTATACAAAATGAATTGAATTTCACGTTTTCATATTACACTTAAATGGCCGTCCTATTTTACTCCCAAAAATCCGGCTATGCATGAAAATATGACATATCAAAATAATCTACATTTTTTAATATCTATAGAAAAAACATATATGTTATCTCTTCTATAGACACACATCGCATTTTATTTCTCTGGAACAAAATTTGAACAAAAAATGGATTATAAACTTATTTGAATGTGTTTCGATTTTCATAAAATTAGTTCTTTTAAAATAATGATTATTGGTAAAAGAATGGATTATAAACTTATTTGAATATGTTTCGATTTTTATAAATTTAGTTTTTTTTTTTAAATTTAGTTTAGTTAAAGATAAAGAGAACTTTACTTTGATATGTTGTTATCATTGGTAAAAAAATAAAAGTTGTTGTTTTTATAGGTAAAAAGCAAAATGTTGTTGCTATTATCGGTATAAAGAAAAAAGTTATTGCTATTAACTGATAGAAACCTACTATAGCATGTTTCTAGGTCAAAAGTTGTTATAATCGGTAAAACATACAAAAGTTGTTGCTATTGATGATAAAAAAAATAAATAATATGGCTATAAACGGTAAAACTATAAAATGTTGTTGTTTATTTTGACATATAACCCTAAAAAAACAAACAGAATTCTTGTAGACTTTTAGTCCATCACTTATGACTACATCAAACTTACCTTGAAATTGACATTGTTGATTATTTTACACACCATTATCTTAATCAAATGCAAGGAGAATCCAGCAGCTTGAATTTGATGTCCTTGCCAATTTTGAACGAGGGCTTAAGGAATCGTAGGTGTGTTGGTGTCTCCAAATGACAACCAACTTCAACACCCCCCCCCCCCCCCCCCCCGAAATCATTTTTCTATAGTTTTGCAAATATGACAAAGGTAACCCCTAAACTTTCCTTTTTTTACATTAAACAAAGTTTCTAAGTTTTTATTTTCAGTCACAAAACTTTATTTGACCAAATTTAGAATTCTACAACATTAACAATGTGTTTTTCAACTCATAACCAATAACATAAATTCACATAATAAATTGAAATGCATAACTTCTTAAATCCAAATTACTAAATTAAAATTCGAAAACGAGGTGTTACATAAAATATTTATCTTTTATTAATTTTTATTTATAAACGGTTCACACATATTTTATTACCATTAAAAATCTTACAAGAATTTTATAATATTTTTAAAAACTACTTAAGAATTATATAAATATTACTAGTGTATTAATATATTCAATATAAACAAAAATGAAATTAGATGATTAATAAAAGTTAGATAAAAGGTTAAAAAATCAAAACATTATTTTTATGACATTTGAAAATATTAAAATCTGACTTACAATTATAAAAACGTTTTGAAAATAGTTTAAAACTTTCCTAATGGTCACTTCTGTCTGTAAAAAATATAAAATAACATGTATATTTAATATATCATAAATTTACAAACACTATTCCATGTTTAAGATTTTAAAACTATACATTTTATGGTATTTAAAATATAAAATAATACATAAAGATAAAAAGATAAATAAATTAAATATATCGTTTGATACTATCTTACTATTTAAAGTGGATAAAATACTAAGTTATCTATTACTCTAATATTTTAATAGTGTAAAACACTAAGTAATGATGATGATGAAACTTTCACGTATCTCTGCCTCATGATACTATGCTTACTCTAGACCAAAATAAATTTAAATCTAAATCTTATATTATTTAGTTTTACCAATATCTAGCTAATTTAAGAAAAATATTTTACGTGTTTATCTATCTTATCATCAATTTAATCAAAATTTAAAATTTTCTTACTTATACACATCTATAAATCTAAATTAAATGTGGTTTATTTATTTATAAATTGTTTAATAATATCTATAGAAAAAAAAAATCTTAAATTATATGAACTTAAACAATATAAATTTGTATATAAAAATTTAAAAATAAAATATTAAAATAAATACAGTTTATATTTAAAAATAAATAATAATACAATATTATAGTAAAGAACTGTTAGAGTTATTTTTATTGTGATTAAGTTGGTAGGTTAATTTTGTAATAGTTAGAATCTTATGTTATTTCCATGCATTTTATTTCAAATATGTAAGAGGTTTATTCGGTAATTACCTCATAGTTGTCTTTAGTATTTAAATCTCTTTTAGGGTTTTTTTTTTTTTGCAAGGAACAAATCATTGTATGTGTGTGAGATAGAGTGTGTCTTTTGCATTCTCTTACAAGTTTCAATACATTTAATAATCATTTGGTTTAACATCCTTATCATTGTGATTACTGTTATTGAGTGCTATTGATCATTGGGATCGTAAAGCTACAATTGGTATCAGAGCTCAAAAGGTTGGATTTAAACTATTTTTGTTGAGACCATGTTCTTCATTTTTTTTTTTTCAATAAATTGAAAGGTAATGTTTCTGGTTATCTCTTTATGTTAATCGTCTTAATTGGTGTTATTTTTTTATTACTATAGCATATCAATCGTGTGTTTGATATTCACGCTCGGTCCTGAATTTTGATTGTGTATGTATGCGTACTTGTTATATTTTTTTTGTTTGTCTCGTTCATTTTCCTTTATGTTTTTTTGTTAGACAAGGTACTGGTTATAATTTTTAAGTACAACAGAATATTCAAGTTTGTTTTGTTTGATTGGGTCGATGAATTGAGAAATCTGGAACGATGAATTCAAGTTCACTGCTGTTAAAAGGAATCTTGGAACTCTATTTTCAAATCTCTGATGTTTTTGTTAAGTTTAAGTTTTTTTTAAATCTCCGATCACTTGCCTGAAGAGTGGCCAGTTTTAGGAGGAGCTGAAGAAGACGCTTCCAAAGAGTTTAACCCAACTCCTCTGAGGATGATAGAACCTACAGAAATCATTGTTCTTGAATCCGGAAGGTGGTGTTCAAAAGTTTACTCGGGTATCAGTTTCTAGGGGAGGAAGGGGTCTCTCAAGAAGAGTTCACTTCTCAACTTGAAGCCGAAGAACCTTCCGATGATCTTGTCTTTATAAAAGAAATTCGGCTCCATCTCGTGTCCTTAGTATTCCTAAACCGGAACCAGTTTCAGAACCGGTGAACCCTTAAAGTCAATTTGCAAGATCTACTGCACCAAATGTCATGAAGGAGGTTGAACGTTATTCATCCAGAACGTTTGTTTCTTCTTCTTTAAAGCAACAGGAGAAAGACAGACGTCATGCTCAAATGTTAGATGTTCAATCCTTAAAATGGACAAAAAGAAGAGTGAGGAGTTATTATATGGAAGAGAAGTTTGCAAAATTATTCGTGAAAAAGGTCAAAACTTTAAATGTTGACTTATTCTAGTCCACGGAAGGGTTAGAACAAAGAGACAGAACTATCTACCTTTTGATGATCAGACATGCTGGAAAAAGGGAAAGTGAAGTCAGGTCTCGATTCAGAATCTCCTCAGTCAAAAGTGTTGGAGCAGCTCAATATATCAATATCCTTTACCCAACATTTGAGGTTGTGAGAGAAGACAATCGAGAGTGGACATTTTCTGAAGCGGATTCTCCAAAACTGTATCTACACAACCTAGAGTTCCTGTACCTTCATTTCTTACGCTTAAACGAAAGCTCCCCTGTCCTCAGGCAAGCTCAAAGGTGTATCATAAAAATCCTGAGAAGAGCATTGACAGTTTCTATGATATACGACTTTCAAATGGCTCTTGAGGCACATCAAAGAAAAGTAAATCTCCTTGCTCCTCAATAATTTTGTCTTAACATTGAGCGCATGCCTGTCGGGAAAGTAGTTCAACAACCATCTCTGGGTGTGGTCTTCGAAAACTCTCTGAAGGAGAATAATCTTTTTAGGATCACTGGTCTAAGTTGCTATTCTGATGGAACCTTGTACTTGATCAAAAAGCTGCTTCTAAATCGCATTGACAACATCAACGCAGCCTTACGTCATGATAGAGATAACTAAAAGCTGCTCGCTCTTAGGAGGTTCATCAGAGATGTAAATGTTCAGGTTCAGGCTATGTAACAAAGAGGTGGCATTAGTGTTGGTGCAGTGGAAGCACCATAAGGGTACTAGCGCCACGTGGGAGCCAGAGTCAAAAATATGTAGCCGCTATCCTCACCGCTTTAATTCGAGCTAGATTCTGAGGACATAATCTTCATAAGGAGGGAGGACTTGTAACATCCCAATTTTGGAAAAGGTACGTGGAATTATTTCATTGGAGTAATTAATTAATTTGGGACCCAGTGATATAAATTTGTATTTTGGGTTAACGGGATCGGGTATTGGATGCCGAACCGAGTTTAAGCCGGAAACATATATATAGTGATATAAAATTGTATTTTGTCATCAACCTCTCCTATTAAATCAAGGTGAGTTTTGGGATTGAAATCGTGAATTGATCGTAGCTATTTGTTTCTGAGATTATGAGTTGTGTGTATTTATGTTCGTGATCGAATTCGAGATGTTTTATTAAGTTATTTCGAGCTGGGTATGAGATTTGGGGAGATTTCCCATGGTTTGCGAAGAACAGAGCACACCTGCTATTGTTCGACAGCGAGCGCGACCGCGATCCTTTGATTGCGGGCCGCGATGTTATTGAGATGATCACTGGCGGTTTGGTTCAGAGCACGGATCGTGATGTGAGCGCGACCGCGATGGGGTCAGTGCGGTCGCGATTGCTTAAGTGTGGTCGCGATGCGGCAGGGTTTAGGGTTAGGGTTTTGGGTCGTGTAAATTGTGTGTTCGAGTCTTTGGGCTTGCGTGAGTTGTTGAGAACTGTGTATAGAGCTGTTGGGTTGAGATTGTGCTATTGAGTCGTGTGTTTTTATTTCAGGGTCTCGAGTTGATAGGGTTGGGAAAGGGCAGGGAACCGAGACTAAGTAGTTTATCTAGCAGGGCAGGTGAGTTTGCATGCTTTTCAGAGATACTTGTACGATTATTTTATTGATACTTGCATGATCTTATACTGAGCTTATTATGAGTTTATTACAAGATTTTTATCGAGATATTATCATGCATGTATTATTATGCTTTATTGAGAATTGTGTTTACTTATATAAGATTCGAGACACATGAGCTACCGAGTCACTAAACCATTCCCTTTTGAGTCCTGACGACTGCTTTGTGCGGTCTAGGGATTTGGGTAAGTGGATTCGTACACACGAGTTGAGTATCTATTTGAGCTACCTTGTGGGATCTCATATACCTGTTCAGTAGAGAACGTTGAACCTTTTATTATCGAGTTTATTTCTTTTATCGAGCTTTTATAATCGTACACTAACACTTGAATTCTCACCAGCGTTAGCTGACCCCGTGTGTGTTGTTGTATGTGTCTCAGGTGATCGGACTGCTAGTAGGCCTGCTGGACCCAAGTAGGTTTACGTTTCAAACGATTCGAGGAGTTAGCTACCTTTTCAAGAGGTAGTTATATTTTGGGGATGATTATATATACTTCGGATAGGTTGTGCTATGTTCAGAGACTCCCGTGACTTGTTTATGTAATTAAAGTTTTAAATTATTGGGGTTTTCCACGATGCGTATCGGGATAGGTAGAGATTATCATATTATGTTATTGATGACATGTTATTTACGTGGAAATTGGGGTTAGTTCGAGGGTGTTACAAGCTTGGTATCAGAGCCTAGGTTTAAGAGATTAAGGGGGTGTTTGATAGCACTTATCAGGCTCTTATCAGAGGTAACCTCTTATTCGGTAAGAGGAAATACTGATAAGTGCGTTTGATATGCAGAAGACATAAGAGTCTAAATTCTCTTATTATGTCTTATCAGGATAAGACTTTGATATGCTACTTATCACCACTTATCACACAAAAAAAAAAAAAATACACGTCCCACCCACCCCACCCTTACCTTTACCCCATACCTTACCTCACCCACCTTACCCCTACCCTACCCTATCCTAAACCCACTACCCCCTACCCATACCCTACCCTACCCCACCCCACCCCACCCCACCCTCAACATATCCTACCCTCAACCACCTAATCTCACCCTACCCTAACTACCTTTAACTTACTTATACCAACCCATCCCCATCTCCACCCTTTACCCTACCCACCCCACTCCCATACTTACCCTATCCCACTCTACCCCACCCCTACACTAACCCATCAAACCTACCCACCCCACCTCACCCCTCCTTATCCCACCCCCACTCTACCCCTATCTCTTCCCACCCCTACCCCTCAAACCTACCCACCTCACCCCTACCCTACCCCTCAAATCTACCCATCCCCACCCACCTTACCCCTCAACCTACCCACCCTACCCCTACACCATTACCCTATCCTATTTACCCCACCCCACCCCACCCTCAACCTACCCCACCCCTACCCTACCTCTTACCATATTTATTATAACGAGAAATATTCCAACACTTTTTGATAAACTTTATTATTTTTCAATAACATATCTATATAACTTATAAACTTAGGTTATTTGGAAGTTAATAAATGTAACCTTATAAACTGAATTATAACTTATAAACTTTAATTGTTATTTGATTCTTGAAAGCATGTTGGTTATATGTTTATTGAATGCATTTATGTTACTTGATTATAACTTATAAACTTGAATTGGTTTCTTACTTAAATCTTGTTAATGTTATTTGAATGATATTAAATGTTTACATATATCACTTTGTTCAATGATATTATTCTTACTTGATATTTGACTTTAATCAATGATATCTGTTTGGTTTTAGGAATTAATATGTAAAATTAATAAAAATAACAGAATCAGATAATTTATAAAACAAACAGACTTATTGAATTCTCTTATCAGATCTTAGTATCTTATCAGGACCACCTCTTATCAATCAGAAGTGGAATCAGACATCAGACAGTTAACCTCTTATGCAATCAAACAGCACCTAAGTATCTAGTGGATGCTTAAGCTTAAATCCTGTAGTCTGGATCCTTGGATTGTAATCCGAAGTAGATCAGTAGGTGATAAACGAGTAGTGTGTAGTGTTATGTGGAGTTAATTTGTGTTATTATGTAACATCCTCAAATTTGATATAATAATTAAACAACTAATTGTACACTTTACTAATAATTTGAGTGATTTAGTTATGTTAATCAGTATGTAAAGATTTAAATTTCATTATTTAAGAGAATATATGGTAATGTTAAATTATAAACTTATAAAAAGGTAAACCGAACTTATATATACATTTGAGTCCGGATAACTCGTACCTTGCTATAATATTCTCTTAATAAAGGTACCAATTGAATCTATTAAAATTCCTAAATTTTGATTAATATAGAAACTAGCCACAAGCTATACCCCTTTGTACCCATGCTTTAAACACTTGTAAATTAATAATCCATATGAAAGTGTAAAAACCACTAAAGCTATAAGTTCAAGTACCTTGAGCTAATTGAAAATTTGTGGTTGAATTGTCCAAAAATAAGGAGGTGTAGTGCTGAAATGGTGTATACAAGATTTAAAAAGGGGGTTATGAGCAAAATTAAGTCCAAACGAGGGTTTTAACCTCCTCATTTGTTGTTGTACCTCCATTTCTTCATCTCTTTTCATTTCCATTTCTACACACACACGAGAGCTTCTTAGGGCTGGAATTGTTGGGTTAAAAGATTTCCAGAAACACATCAATCAAATACAACTAAATCCAAGGTATAGTTCTCATCTTTTTAGTAGTATGTAATTCCTATATCTTTTCCTAGCTTGTCAATATACATGGTGAGGTATTGATGAACTCAAGATATAGTATTCAAATAGTTTAATGATGAAAAAGATGGTTGGGTGATTCTGAAATTTGTAACCAAAAGAAATTAAATAAACCCATGAAATTGGATGGGGTTTGAATTGGAAGAATTCATGAAAGGGGGTGACTAAATGTGTGGAATTCTATGTTATATACGTTTAAATAAGTTTATATATGTTTATATTAGTCAAACAATACATAAAATGTGTAAATAATGGTGTTTTAATATGATACATATGGGTTGGAAACGAGAAAATGCAAGCAGGACGTCAAAAAATGTCGTTCTGGACTGCAGACCAGAGGAAGTCGCCGAGTTCCCATCACCACTCGCCACGTTCACCATCGTATGGGCCATTTTTCAAAACATAAAAGTTGTAGTCCTATGTTTCCTCTTAATCTGGGCTCTTGAATCACTTAAATCCGAGTTCGTATGAAAAAATTATGGCCAAAATATGAAACTAGTGCGAGTTGAGCCCCTATATACCCAAAACACTTATTTTAAGCCCTATAATGATAATATAACATCATGGAGTCATCCTATACTTTTATAACACTTAAATTAACATTAAATATCACCCAAAAGTCGATAAAACTCAATAAGAGACATATCGATGTCGGTAAATTCGGAACTTAAACCGAAAACGATTAAACGCTTCAAATAAGTTCCAAACCTTATGAGATGCTATTATAAGCTAAGGAATACTTTGAACATCACTATTTAATAGGTTTGGAGCTGGAAGAAGTGCCAGTTATCGGTTCGGGGCGTTAAGTGGCTTTATTGGCCGTATTGAGCCTTCAGGGCTATTATAGCCTATTGTACTGTGAGTTCTAGTATTGATGTGTGTGTTGCATGCATAATTACATAGTTATTTTATTTATGACATTGTGCATATCTAATTGGCATCATCTTCTTATATGATGCATTGCACTTCTTTTATTATACTGTCCTATAGGGGGTTCATTACTTGATCATGGCCTATGGCCAGTATACTGTGACACCCTTGCCACAATAACCACATTTACATAACACCCAGGATTTACCACCAAACATAAATTACATAATGATCTGATAGCTTAAATTTCAGTGCGGAAGCATAAAATACAAAACAAAATAATACAAATTTGTCATATACCCTACGGTGCTACATAGGTTACACGTCTAAGTCTACAAACTCAAAAGTAATACATCATCCCCAAATTTATTACAACGGTAATTCCATAAACCAAATACCAAGTGAAACAGTAGGAATCTTCAAATACTTCAACAAACGTCCTAGCTAGATGGTCCCGCAGCGGATTTCCCTTTTCCTGTAAAAATGTAACAACTGAAGGGGTAAGCGAATTGCTTAGTGAATACCATATGATTTTACACATTCTACAAATCATTATGATGCCACCCAGAGTAACCGCGGTAACACATACCGTATACTCCACACGTACTCAAAGTACGCAAACCTGAGCCGCAGCTCCTTCGAGCTGACACTCGGCATAAGAAAACCAACCATCTGAGGCAGACATTACATCGGGGATGACTTACTGTCTATCCTGACCACAGAGGTGTCAAACTCTTGGTCATATAGCACAGTAACATCAGAGTGCAGATGCGACCACGCAGGTCCATCAAAAAGGATGCACAACAAATGAACGGACATGCAACAAGTATGAATGTGCATCAACATATACGCATGTTAGTAGAGTGCCAAACGAATATGAAACAACATGCCTCAGCAGGCAATGCAAACATAAAGCAGATGCAGCAATGTTAAAATCAAAGGTACTCACAGTGGGTGCGTTAGTTAAACTTCAATTTATCTTATTTCTCTTCGGGCTTTCAACCGGATCCACAAAGTACCCCACTGTGGGTTAAACAACACCACAAGGGACCTGTTTCATTTCCATATGTAAAACATATCATCATTATATGTTCTTTAACGAATTACCATCAACTTGTATAAATAAAAGTGTTACAACATTCGGAACCGTCATCCGAAACTCATATTTAAATCTCATCATTTAGTGTGTTATCATTCTCTAATAACCCTTCATTATATACCTTAATATGGTACCAAAAATATCCCAAAAGTATGTTTATTTGACCATAAATTCGGATCCTTTTAAACCCATCCGAATTACCCAATGAAATGAAAGAACTCGCCGAGTAGGACAGGAACTCGCCGAGTTCCTATCCGAATTTCGGACCCTTCACTGAATTCCGGACCCATCCGAATTGGGTTGACCCATCCGAATTCGGTTCTTAATTTGATTTCGGTCCAATATAATTTCGGGTCTCATCCGAATTCGGGTCCCAACCGAATTCGGATCCAACACTTATGAATTTATGAAGATTTATTCAAATGTTCTTGAGAACTCGCCGAATTCCCCCTGAACTCGCCGAGTTCACATGCAGATTTGCAGGTCGCAGCTACGGGTTTTTAGGTGAAAATTGCCAAAACTCAAATTGATTGTTTCTACATCATTTTCCCTATCATTAACACCCAAATTCGTCCAGATTGAACCAAAATATGAACTTTTCTTCAAGAACACAAAAACTTACAAAAGTTAAGATTTCTAACCTTTTAGGACGAATTATCGAACGATTCTTGTTTCTGGAGCTTCACTGATGCTCAATTGATGATTCCCAACTAATGTTACATACATGCATCAACGATTTCTCAGATTAAAAATCCGAATTTTGAATCTTTATTCTTCAAAATAAAAACCTCCAACTTGAAATTATAATTTCTTACCTTATTTCCTTTGAATCTTGTTTATAATCAGATTAGTTCCACGAATTTTGTTCCTCAAATTCGGATTTCAGCAGATTTAGAGAGAGTTTGAGAGAGTTTCTTGTGAGTTCAAATGGTGAAATGAAAATGAAAGACACCAAAAAGTCTTTTATTCTAAAGTTTCAGCTATTGACACTTTTAGCCCCTCAACTTTTCTGGTTCCATTAAATACTGATTTTCATCATCACTAACTTTTAACAATTATCATACTTAATAACTAATAATTTAAATTCTCAAATTTCATAATTTCATAAAATAGCAACCAACTTCTAAATATCCAGATTCATAAACACTTTTAATAATTTAACTTAATACAAAGATTCATCTAATTATCCCAATTACAATAAATTAAATCCGAGGATGTTACATATACCTCATTTGATACCTTTCATTACTCATATTAGTCTTCATGCAATGCTTAAAGATCGTTCATTTCATGCTTTATATGATTACACTTGATTACCCCATTGTGAGCTATGCTCATTTATCATTGGCCTCACTGGATATTCAGGTTATCATTATTATTATTAACGCCTTACTTTGTGATTGTGCGTATAAATTCCTACACTGCATGAGCTCGCGGGTAGGTGGCCGAACATGGAAGTCGGTTGGAGTTCCGCAGCTGGACATGGATTCACACCTGTTGGCAACGGCGGGCTAGCGGGTCACGTACCGCAACCTATGCAAATTAAAGGGATATGCCCACATCATTTTTATTAAAAGATATTGCACTGGTCATTTTATAATCATTTTAACATTTATATATGTTGTATGTTTTGCACTCCATATCGATCTAGTAACTCACTTAGCAAATTTTATTTGCTAACCCCTCACTTTTATATACCTCGGGTGGATTAGTAAAGGCAAGGTGATTGTTGACTCTGGTCCTAGAACGGACCGCAATTGAAGTCTTGACATTCGGTAAAAGTTAATTTAATATTGTTATACTTTCGGGTAGTCTGTCTACCAACACACTTAGATGTGTACATATAGACACTTAATGTCTTTGATGGATGATAGTGGTTGTAACTATTTAGAATTATCTTGTAAATTTAATTTACATTTCAAAATCACGGTTTATAACTAAACAGGGATATTGACCTCGTGCGAACGGATCATGCCCGATTTTCTTTATAACCATGTTAATTATAATTAATTATTGTAACCCCATTAATGATTATATTACGTTGAAATGGGTGTTTCATATTATTTTATTGTGCATGTGATTATGGACCGTCAGGGCAGCGGGCCTCAGGGTGATGACCATAGGGATAACGAGCCTGTGCGTCGGTCTGACCTGTATTCTGTGATAGGTCAGATCTTAGATGAGCGTTTTTTGGCTCAAGGAGTGGGTCGGGTGCGGTGCCTCCTCTTGAGGGAGGCCAGAGTTCTGGGACTGGTAGTTCTTCGAGCCAGCCAGCGCGGGGTCCTTTAAGGACTTCATGACGGGTCATCTTTCTGAGTTTTCTGGTGGGGTTGGTTCCTCGAAGGCACTTGATTAGTTAAGGGAGATCGTGGCGGCATTTCGTATTGCCCATGTGGAGTGTGTTGACCGAGTGAGTTATGATTCAAATCTGCTGAAGGGTGGGGCGTCGCGATGGTGGAGTTCAGTGGTTGGGGCTCGAGGAGTAGATGAGGCATATTTGATGACCTGGGAGGAGTTTAGGACAAAGTTTGAGCTACAGTACTGTCCGCAGGATACGAGGAGAGAGTTAGAGCGGGAGTTTATCATCTTCAGCACGGATCCAGATGCGTTCAGGAGTATATTGATGTGTTTAATGATAGGGCTCAGTTCGCACCCTATCAGGTGGATACAGAGGAGCGGAAGGTTAATATGTTCATCGAGGGTTTGAGGCTGGATATCAAGGAGTTTGTGGGGATGTTACGCGACCCCACATTTGCATCAGCGATGGAGTATGCCAGGCGCAGGGAGAGAGAGGTCGAGAATCAGAGGGAGCAGTCGGCTCCCAAAGATAGCGTATTGAGCAGCCGAGTCAGGGGCAGGGTTCGGGATCATCAAGATAGAGAGAGCCGTTAGGGCGGGTATTCGGAGCAGCAGGGGTAGAGTTTTGGGGGCCGTAGGGATCAGGGCTGAGATGGGAGGCAGTCATGGGTTAGGCAGAGTCAGGGCCAGGGTCAGGGACAGAGGTAGCAGAGTCAGGGTAGTGGTGGTATAGGCTCCAGAGATTCGGGGAGTAGGGTTGGGAGTTCAGCTGATGTTGAGAGAGATTGCCAGCGATGTCATCATCGCCATGCAAGGTCGTGCGCCCTCGAGCATCTTTGCTGTTTCCGGTCTGGCTAGTTTGGTCACACTGCCGTCGCGTGTACTTCTCAGGAGTCTCTCTACTTCCGGTGCAGGAAGCCGGGTCACATGTCTCGGGATTGTCCGAACCCGAGCGCGGGGTTTCCGGGATCGAGCTCAGGTGGGGCTGGGGCTTCGGGGTCGTCGTTAGCACCCCGAGAGTGAGGAGGATCGAGACCTAGTGGCCGGGTTTTTCAGGCTACTGCTGAGGAGGCACATGAGTCGCCCGACGTTGTTTCTGGTACGTTCATCCTTAATGGATTACGTGCGTTTATTCTATTTGACTCGGGATCTGATCGTTCATATGTATCTGCTTCCTTTTGTGATTACTTTTCTATGCCTTCATCTGAGTTATCTGTGCTCGTTATTGTTGAGCGAGTGGATGGTAGTACTATGTTAGTGAGCCGCATTTATAGAGATTATGCATTAGAGATAGACGGTCACCCGTTTCCCATAGACTTGATGTCTATGGAGATTAGTAGTTTCGATGCGAATACAGGCATGGATTGGCTGACAGTGCGTCAGGCGGATATCTTCTGCTCTAAAAAGATGATTCGGATTTCGATTTCAGAGTCAGAGTCGGCTATTGTGTACGGGGAGAGACGTCGAGGCGAGATGAGTATAGTGTCGATGACGCAGGCACAAAGATATGTGGCGAAGGGTTGTGCCACTTATTTAGCCTATGTAGTGGATGCGAAGAAGGAGAAGAGGGAGGTCGGCGATGTGCCAGTGGTTAGAGATTTTCCCGATGTATTTCCAGATGAGCTGCCGGGTTTGCCGCTTGACCGTCAAGTTGAGTTTAGAATCGACCTAGTTCTTAGGGTCGTTCCTATTGCGCGTATGTCGTATCGGTTAGCTCCGACCGAGATGCGCGAGATGATGACGCAGCTTCAGGATCTTCTAGATCCTGGTTTTATTCGCCCCAGTTCTTCTTGTTGGAATTAGTGTCCAAGTCACAACTAATTTGTAAATATATTGTTATCAGGCTGGATCCTTTTTGGGTGCATGCAATGAATAGTAAAGAGAAGGTAATTAACTTAAAGATATAATGTTAATTAGTTTGTTAATTTATTATGTTTAATAAATTAATTGGAAACTAAATAATTGATTATATTTGATTAATGGGTTAGTTTGTTAATTTATTAATAATTAATATATTAACCGGAAGCTAATAGAATTAATTGAGGAGTATAGGGGCCAAACTGCAATTAGTTGATAGTCAACAGGGCGCCCCTTAACCCTAGTTAAGGGGGCTGGCCTTGAACTAGGGGTGGGCAGAAACCAAACCGGAAAACTGAAAAACCAAAAAATCCTGAAAACCCAAACCAAAAACACCGGAAAAACCGTTTCAAACAGTTTGGTTTCGGATTGCACCTCAAAACCGAACGAAAACCCAAGAACCGAACCAAAATAATATATAATTTAATTTTTAAATACTTTCATTATATTAATCTAAAAATATAAAAAATATATCTTAGCCATCTAGGTTGAACATTTAACTCTTTCCTTAGTGTTTTGGCTTTCTGTTTCTGCTACTCAACACCGCCGTTTCTTGCCTTCTGCTTCCACATCTATCATCACTAGGTTTAACACTTTAATTCCTTCCTCATCTGTCATCACTCAACACCTCCGCTTCTTATCTACTTGACTGCTTCAATGCTTTGGCTTTCTGTTTCTGCGACTCCATAGTCTCGCCGCTTAGCAGCATCACCGCATCACGACATCGCCGCTCGCAAGCTTCATCACAGGTCGTAATTTGTGATCATCGTAAGTTATCTGATGATCACAATGGATACCAGTTTTGGACTCTGAGATTTGAGCTTAGAAAAGTTATAGTTTTTTTCTCTTTTGTTCATTGGGTGTGAACAACTAGAGGCGTTCTTGCTTAAGACACTTGGCATCTGGTTCAGAGGCTGTTCGTGGAAGTGTTCTTCGTGGAGAAAATTGCGAATTTTCTCAAGGTTAGTTTTTATGGTTCATCTCTTTATTTTATAATTTGTTGCTTAGTTTGTTTGGTTAGATCCTTTAAGGTTTTACATTCTTGGATGGTTAGGTTATTTAATTTTCCGCAAAGTTTTAAATTAACCTAGCAAGGGTATAGAAAATCCACCAGTGGTATCAGAGACAGGTCAACCTAACGAGCTTTGCACTAATTTTCAGAGATGAATTTCAAAAATTAGTTTAATAATTTCAGAAATTTGTATATAATTATTTTCGGATTTTTTAGTTTAGTTTTAATTTGAGTTTTGTTTTTAAAATTAAATTGTTTAAATTTAAAAATTAATATTTAAAAGTTTAAATAATATCCAAAAATTATTCCAATACATTTATCCGAAAATTTTATAAATTTTCGAAATTTTGGATAATTAGTTTAATTTTAAAATAGTTTTTAATATTAAATTAATTATTTAAATTTTGAAAAAAAAAATTGTTTTTCAAATATTTTTCAAAGATTTCAGAATTTTTAAAAAGATTTTTAAAAGGATAATTCCGAATTATTAAATAAGTTATTATTTTAAATTTTAGGATTTTTTTTTAAATTTAATTAAGGATTTGATTTTTAGGATTTTAGATAAACATGCCGTAGTAATAAGCTTGATTTTCTAGGTTTATCCTAAATCCTATTTATCTAGAAGTTGCCTTAATTTAAATTAAGTGCTTATCCTAAAGGTTTTAGAATATTATAATTTATTAGGATAAACTTGTATTATCCTAGGTTTAAATTTTGAGGATTTATATGGTTATATATATATAGGTTTCGGATTTAATATATATAGTTAATAATTAAAAGTTTCTTATGTAATCTATTTATTAAAACCTAATATATATATATATATATATATATATATATATATATATATATATATATATATATATATATATATATTAATTTAAAACCTAATATTTTAAATTTTTTTAAAATATACCCTGTATTTTAAAATGTTTAAAATAGACCCTTTAATTTTAAAAGTTTAAAATTAAACCCCTAAGATTTAAAAGACATTTATATATGCATTATTGATTATATATATCATTTAAATCTAATTACATCGTCAGTCAATTGATAAATCGGCTCACCCATAGTGAACAAACTATAAACGAGGTATAAGGCGGGTCGCTCTGCTTCCCTAAAGGAGTAGGTTTTTAACAGCTTCGCGCTGACCTGCCTCCTCCGCTTTGTTGTGCGTTCAATGGAGCTACCGAGGACATTTGATAGGATGATGTTCAGATTAAAAATATAATCTAAAGTACTAAAAGAAAATCCAGTTTTAGATATATCAAAAGTGAATTAGTATGCTAACCCATGAAATAAATGCACATCTCTTATATGTACTGTTAGTGGAGCGTGTGTGGTTTACCGGCACACTAATGTGAGGACATATTAGGAGGTGATGTAGGACTCGCGATTCCCGGAATGATCCGTGCCGAGTCTTACGCAGTTTTGCACGGTTAGATTCACCATCTTGTCCGTGATCCTCGGCAACCAAGTCACGGATAGTAGATGTGCATAACCGAGATTAACATGTCATTAATAAGATTCAATGAATCTCAAAAGATCTAAGAATTTCATTGAGATTGAAATCGAAAAGAGTTTTGTCCACCTAAAATAAATTCGCGGCATGATTACGGCGACCCTTTTCATAAAACGAATCGAAAATATGGATCCTAGCCTTGATTCAAATTGGGTAAATTGTTTATGGAATACTTCATACTAACTAAAAATTTATCTCACAGATGTCTACTTCTAATGGTACACTCACTCCTGCTCCCATCCACGCATCCAACTTCTCACTCCTTTCCCATCTGGGTAGGGAAAAGTTATTCGGTCCAAACTATGTGGACTGGATGAGGAACCTCAGGTTTACGCTGAGGTATGAGAACAAAGAGTATGTTCTCGATGAACAGATTCCCACACTGAGTGAGAATCCTGCATGAATACATGGTTCCTGAGCTTGCTAAAGCCTTTGAGAATACATGGGCCTTTGAGATGAATCAGCAGCTTAAGGAGATGTTCAAGGCTAAGGCGAGCAAAGAGCACCTTGATGTGGTAAGATCTCTCATGGCCTGTAAGCCGAAACCTGGAGCTTCTATCTGTACTTTCGTCCTTGAGATGAAGGGGGTACTTCGATAGGTTGGAGGCACTCAATATGGTGTTCGACTCTGAATTTTCCATTAATATCATTCTTTCTGGATTGCCCACTATCTATAATCAGTTCATACTCTCCTATCAAATAAATATGAATCAGAAGGAGATGTCCATTATGGAACTGCATAATCTGCTCTGAACCGCTGAACAGGGCATCAAGAAAGATGAGACCCCTGTGGCCCATGTGCTGACTGTCGGTAAGGCTTCAAAGAAACAGAAGTCGTCCTAGAAGGCCCCAAAAGGATAGTCCAAGAGAGGGTCTCAAGGGAAAACAAAGTCCGGAATTGTGCCTGTAAAAGACCCGAAGGAAGCAGTATGCTTTTACTGCAATGGCAAGGGGCACTCGAAGTGAAGTTGCCCAGCATATCTGAAGGACCTTAAGGACAGTAAGGTCGAAAAGGCTAGCACTTCAGGTATGTTCATGATCGAACTCCATAACACTTCTATCTCTAATTCATGGGTTCTTGATACAAGATGTGGTACTCACATTTGCTCTGTATTGCAGGGACTAAGGGAAAGTAGAAGTCTGAATGGGGAGCTGAACCTAATCATGGGAAATCGAAAGATCACGCCTGTGAAGAAAGTCAGAAGGTTCCAGCTCATGCTTGGATGTTGATTCTAACAAAATTGATAAGTCCAAATTGTGGCACTATCGTCTTGGGCACATTAACAAGAAACGTATCTCCCAACTCCAAAAGGATGGAATGTTGGAATCATTCGACCTAAACTCAGATGATGTATGTGAATCTTGTTTACTGGGCAAAATGACAAAATCACCATTCACAGGAACGTGTGAAAGAGGTGAAGGACTATTGGACTTGGTCCACACAGATGTATGTGGGCCATTCCGATGTGCTACAAAAGGGGGAAATCGGTACTATGTCACCTTTACAGATGACTATAGTAGATTTGGATATGTTTATCTGATTAAACATAAGTCCGACACTTTTGAGACATTCAACAGATATCAAAGTGAAGTGGAGAATCAACTGGCCAGAAAGATAAAGGTTCTCCGCTCCGACAGGGGAGCAGAGTACCTTAGTATCGAGTTTCTCGATCATCTTAGAAGCTGCGGAATAGTTTCCCAGTTAACTCCCCCTAGAACACCACAACTCAATGGAGTTGCGGAGAGGAGAAATAGGACCTTGTTAGACATGGTCTGATCTATGATGAGTCGAGCAACACTTCCGGTAAGTTTTTTGGGTTATGCAGTAGAAACAGCGGCACATATCCTAATCTAGTACCCATTAAGAAGGTTTCAAAGACACCATACGAGATGTGGAAAGGAAAACGTCCATCCCTTAGTCACATCCAAATCTGGGGTTGTGAGGTTTTCGTTAGACGAGAAACTCCTGACAAGCTCGCACAAAATTCTGAAAAGTGTCTGTTCATCGGTTACCCACAAGACTCTTTTGGATATTTGTTTACAGACCACATGAAAATGTAGTGTTTGTATCTCGAAGAGGAGTGTTCTTCGAGAGGGAAATAATGTCTAAAGAGGACAGTGGGAGTAAGATAGATCTTGTTGAGATTCAAGATAATACCGATGAAGAACCAACTACAAACACTGACCATCAACGTGAGGCTGAGATGACTGTTGAACCTAATGACATATCCTTACCATTGCGCAGATCCGGTAGAGTTAGCAATCCTCCTGAGTTCTATTATGGTTTCCATATTGAACAAGATGATATGATTAGTGACAATACACTAGTCGACTTGGATGAACCAGCTAACTACCGGGAAGCGATGGCAGGCCCTGAGGCAGCCAAGTGGAAGGACGATATGGATAGCGAGATTGAATCCATGTATGGCAACCAAGTCTGGAACTTGGTTGATCCCACACCCAGTTTGAACACGGTGGGTTGTAAGTGGATATTCAAGAAGAAAACGGATATGAACGGGAAAATGCACACTTACAAAGCCAGACTGGTGGCAAAGGGCTATACTCAAACCTACAGGATTGACTATGAGGAAACCTTCTCACCAGTAGCTAAGATTAAATTTATTAGGATAGTGCTAGCCATAGTTGCATTTCATGACTATGAAATTTGGCAGATGGATGTCAAAACCGCTTTCCTTAACGGAAAACTGACAGAGGATGTGTTTATGACACAACCCGAAGGTTTTGTAGACGCAAAGTATCCTAAGAAAGTGTGTAAGCTTCAGAAGTCCATTTATGGACTTAAGCAAGCTTCTTGAAGCTGGAATCTTTGCTTTCATGAGAAAATCACAGAATTTGGATTTCCTAGAAGTGAAGATGAGTCCTGCATATACGTTAAGGTCAGTGGGAGCACTTTAGTCTTCCTGGTATTGTATGTCGATGACATATTACTCATAGGAAACGACATCCCAACATTACAAAGTGTAAAAGATTGGTTGGGAAGATGTTTCGTTATGAAGGATCTAGGAGATGCAGCTTTTATTCTGGGTATAAAGATTTATAGAGATAGAACGAGACGTCTAATAAGACTGAGCCAGGATACGTACTTGAACAAAATACTGAAAAGGTTCAGTATGGAGAAGTCAAAGAAAGGGAACCTTCCCTTTGCTCATGGCATAAAGATTAGTAAAGACATGAGTCCGAAGACACCGGAGGAACGAGACAGAATGAGTCGAGTTCCATATGCTTCGGCCATAGGATCTATAATGCATGCCTGGTGTCTCATTTGATCTGAGCATGGTGAGTCGACATCAGCAGGATCCTGGTGAAGGACATTGGACGGCTGTCAAGAACATTCTAATGTATTTAAGAAATACTAAGGACAGTTTCTTGGTCTATGGTGGACAGGATGGACTCAAAGTAACCGGTTATTGCGATGCGAGTTTCCAAACAGATAGAGATGACTGTCGGTCATAGTCTGGTTAGGTGTTCTTATTGAACGGGGGAGCCATGACGTGGAAGAGTTCGAAGTAGGAAACCGTGGCTTACTCTACTTGCGAGTCAGAGTATATTGCGTCCTTAGAAGCCTCAAAGGAAGCCATCTGGTTGAGGAATTTAATTGGAGATCTTGGAGTTGTCCCAACGATTCAAGACCCCATCGAAATATTCTGCGACAATGAAAGTGTTGTTTCGTTGACTAAAAAACCCAAGGATCATGGAAAGTCCAAGCACATTAATCGGAAGTACCATTTTGTCCGTAGCAAGGTTGAAGAAGGACATGTGATTGTGAAGAGAGTGCGATCAGAGGAGAATCCAGCTAATTCGTTAACAAAGTCACTTTCTCAATCGAAACACTGTAGTCATGCTGTTAGCATAGGATTACAAGATAATGTAAAGTTTAGTAGTTAGTTTGAATTTGAAACATTGTAACAATGATTTGAAATTGTAATATATTTGGTGATTAAATAATGGAGATTTATTTATTTGCAAAGTGCTACCATAGTCTATTAGTTTATCGTTGTGTTTCCTTTTGCATGTTTAGAACCAACTTCCAGAGTAATTAGTTTTATTCAAATTCCTCAGTCGCTCGTACTACCGGGAGTTAGTATTGAATTAAGACTGTCATGGAATGTTAGTAGATTTTCAAGAGTCTAACATATCATAAAGATTGCTGCAACATTCATGGGTACTTAATGGAGATTATAAGTATAGCGCACTCGCACTTGGAAAGATACTTCATGGATTAAATCATAAGTATTTCCAAGATGATAATATCCTCTATTCTTCAAACGGAGATACATTGAAGTTGCGGTTTTCTAGTCTGTCGTACCTTAGTGCATTCAAACACTGTGCGTAACTGTCAGTTATAACGGGTGTATCTAGTTATGATATTATTAGTTAGCTAGCATTATGTACACAAAGTTTATTTGTTCCTTTTGATCAGTCGAAAAGCGATATCTATGGGCCCTCTGATGATTAAATGTTGACTCTAGAGTGTCGGGCCGGATCGAGACGAAATTGATGTGTTCAATTAGTTAGTCTCATATAGTCAAATTAATCAGAGATCAAAAACATAATTTTGAAACTAAAGATTGATTATAATCCATGTCTTAGTTTCATACGATATCTGAGAACGAAGGATTAGTTGATCCTTATCTAAAGGATTGGCTTTAATGTGACTCATTGTTCGGCAGCTGTAACGGGTGGCTAGGAAGGCTGGTAATAGAATGTGTTTAGAAAAATAGTTGCCAACTTGTCCAAGTGGGAGACTGTTGGAATTAGTGTCCAAGTCACAACTAATTTGTAAATATATTGTTATCAGGCGGGATCCTTTTTGGGTGCATGCAATGAATAGTAAAGAGAAGGTAATTAACTTAAAGATATAATGTTAATTAGTTTGTAAATTTATTATGTTTAATAAATTAATTAGAAACTAAATAATTGATTATATTTGATTGATGGGTTAGTTTGTTAATTTATTAATAATTAATAAATTAATAGTAAGCTAATAGAATTAATTGAGGAAGTACAGGGGCCAAACTACAATTAGTTGATAGTCAACAGGGCACCCATTAACCCTAGTTAAGGGGGCCGGCCCTTGAACCTATCCCACATGGGTTTGGGGTGAATTTCTAGGGTTTCTCAGACCCTATAAATAGGGTGCCCCTGCCTGCTTCATTCCTCGCTCATTCAATTCAAAGTTATCTAACGATCACAAAGGATACCAGTTTTGGACTCTGAGATCTGAGCTTAGAAAAGTTATAGTTATTTTCTATTTTGTTCATTGGGTGTGAACAACTAGAGGCGTTCTTGCTATAGACGCTCGGCATCCGGTTCAGAGGCTGTTTGTGGAAGCGTTCTTCGTGGAGAAAATTGCGAATTTTCTCAAGGTTAGTTTTTTTTGTTCATCTCTTTATTTTATAATTTGTTGCTTAGCTTGTTTGCTTAGATCTTTTAAGGTTTTACACTCTTGCATGGTTAGGTTATTTAATTTTCCGTAAAGTTTTAAATTAACCTAGCAAGGGTATAGTAAACTGTAGGTCCCAAAAGGTTTCCCTTGTGAATTGTTCTAAGTTGTAGAGGGGGGGTGAATACAGCTATTTAAAACTCAACACTCTTTTCTCAATGTTTGTGTATATTATTAACAAGTGTTAATTACAAACAAGCTTGACTGCGAAAAGGTTCAAGCTGAGATGACAGGTACAACAGATGTTCAACTAATCTAAGACACACTCAGACTAGATACAATGAATACACTCACTAATATGAACTCACTGATTTTACAAGACACATATGGACAGCTTGAATAAGAACAGCTTGGACACACGTTACTGTTTTATATAAGCAGACTTGCATGCATGGAATAACACACTTCAATGCACGATCTGAATTTCTCACTCTTGGTTATCTCACAATCCTTAGAAGCTTCCTTTTATACTCTCACTGAGAATCTCAGTGAAGCTTATTCATTGGACGATGAGATAGTGGGATGTCTTTCCAAAAAGACAAAACAACTTTTCTGCACATTCTGATAAAGCAGACTTGTCTTCATGTGGCAGAATCTTTGTCTTTTTCTTTTTGTCTCTGTTGCATAAGGCTTTAACCAAAAGAGGAATGTCAACTTTGTATCTTTCTTCTTTTGTTAAGGCCATTTTGATATAAGAAGTGGTCTGTCACCCATTTCAAATATCCTCTTTGTCTTCATGTAACAGAACAGCGTAGGCAGCTTTAGCATCTTCTGTTTTCCACTTTGTCTTCGACTTGTAAACTGATATTGTAGCCAAAAACAATACATGAGGACTTGGAAACATATTCCATAAAGTGTTTAGCCTGTTCACAAAGAACAGAACACTTAGAATCTGTCCAAGCTGTTCAACAGAATAGAGCAGCATAGACAGTTTATGCCCAGCCTGTTCAGCAGACAGAACAGCTTGGACAATCTGCCTTTGTTGCAACTAATGCAACAGGGTAAGCAGCTTTGACTTAATTGCAAATCACTTTTCAGGTTTCAATAAGGCATTAACAGGCCTTAAACTATACCTTCAAGTGCATCAAATTGATTTGATTAAAAATCTCCCCCTAAGATGCAGAGCAGGTTTGACAGAGGCATTTTTGTGCCTAACAATCTCCCCCTTATGCAATAATCAGTCTAAGCTGATCTTATCAATAATCACTATATATTTTTACAATACATTTGGCTGAAATGAAATTACAATATCAAAGTGAAGTAAAATATCAGTTTATATATATACTGATTTTGATTACATAAACAACACATGTTTTTACAAGAGTACAACTGATGTACTAAAGCAAATTACAACTAATGTAAAATAAAAAGTTACAACTAATGTAACAAAGTACAACTAATGTACATAGAAAATTCAACAAGTTGAACTGTTGATGATAGGAGCAAGTAATTGCAAGCTTCCATTCTTCATCTACTCGGATAGTAGATGGACTTCAAGGTAGTGGTGGCACTCCTTCTTCAAACTGTTCCCTAGTTTCATCCATTTCTTCCATTTCAACTCTTAGAAACATGAAACTGGGATGTTGAAGCTCCCCTCTTTCATAAAAGTCTCTGAGCTGATCCCAGATGGCTGCTCTCCACTTTATGAATTGCCTAAAGGAATTAGCATGTTTGAAAGCAATAAGCTGTTTGATACCAACCTTGTGTAAGTCTTATGCTCTTTGGAAGCACTTCTTCTTTGTAAGGGGATCTACAAAAAAATACTCCCAGTTCAGGTTCTTCAATCAACTTATCTTCCTCATGTTCCGCTCCTTTAGGCAGGCTGTGGTCTACTCCTTTGATTTCCACGGCTACATCACCTTGTTCAATCATGATCAGGAGTTCCTCTAGCTCTGTATCCTTTCTATTTCTCTTGGCCTTGATCTTGGGTGTAGCCACTGAGATACCCTTGATCTGTTCTTCTGAGATGAGGCCAAGATCCTTCACTCTCTCCATCAACTTTTTGATGTATGCCCTGATAGTCTTAGCTGTTTCACACTTAGACTGGCTCAGGGCAACTGCCAACTCCACCCATTCTCTGTATCTCATTTGTGCAACGTCAGTGTATTCATACGCTTCCAGTTCTTGACCTGTAGCACCTATTGGTTATTTGTATCTTCCACGGTTTGCCTTTTCTTGATATGGGAACAGTTTGGACAATTGGTTCCCTGGAAAGTCTTTTGTCAGCAACATCAAAGAACTTTTTCCTTGCCAGGTTGTCAAAGTGAATCTAGGCTCTTGCAGAGGAGGATGCTTCCTTGGACTTGGTCACTGAGACCTGAGCACCCTGATCCTTTTCACCTTCCTTTTCTACCACTGACTCCTTAGCAGCCTCGAGCAATTTTCTTTGCACATACAACGAAGGCATTTTAATTTTGCTTGCCTCTTTGAATGCAAAGGATCTAGCAGCTTTGGCAGAGGCTTCTTCCTTCTTTAGTCTTTCAAGGGCTTGGAGTTGTTCATCTCTGTATTCATAGTATTTTTCCATAGAGACACCCATTTCTTTAGCTCTTGCCTTGTCAAACTTTAGCTGTGCAGCTCTTAGATGGTCAGGGTCTACTGATGCTTTCTTCTTTCCTTTAGCTGTTACAGTTGGAACAGCTTCAAGAATCTCTTCCTCTTCTTCTTCTTGCAGAATCAGATGTCTCCTTCTGCTTGGCCTGTCCCCAAGAATGGATTACTCCCCCTTAGTCTGTGCAGGGTTTGGAGATCCAGCCTGAGTAGGCTGAGCAGCTTCAGTGTGATGGGAGACATCCTCAGTGGGACCTGTTCGAGATGTACCTACTGCTTGACCAACAGATGCTGATTTCTCCTTAGAATGAGAAGAAGATTTCTCCCCCTTAGACTTAGTCTTTGAGGCAGATAACTTCTCCCCTTTGAAGGAGATGGCACATAGCCTTCAACATGTGGTCTGCCTGGAGAAACAAATTCAGCAGGCGCAGCAGTTTTGGCAGCAAGTTTGGGGCCAACCAGGCTATGCACTAAGTAAGCCAGATTGTCCTTAACCTCTGCAAGCTGGGTAAGGCAGGTCTGAAGAGAGGTAGATTGAGAATTAGCAATGGAGGACGGCTTTGATAGGTTTTCTCTGTCAGAAGCTGTGAACAATAAACTTTGAAGTTGTGCAAGATGTAGTTCAAGAGAGTCTTGCACATCATCAAGGTTTAATGACACAGAATTGGACAGAGTGACAATGAGAGTGTTTAAGCTGGCCAATGTAGAGGGAAGGGTAGTAGTGTAAGTGGTGAGGAGAGTGGACAGCTGTTGGGAGATAGTTGTCATGGAGGACACAGAGTCCTGTTGAGTGGAAAGGATAGAGGAGATGGTAGTGGAGATATTTTGCAGCTGTGCAGTGAGTGCAAGCAGCTGTGAGGACTGATCAGCTTGAGGAGGGGTTAGAAAGGAATCTTTGAACAAATCAAAGAATCCTTTGAGCTGTGCAGACACAGAGTCTGATATTATTGATGGTAGTGAGGTCATGGAATTTTCCAAAGAACCAACTTTGTTGGTCAGCAAAGAAAGCTGATCCTTCAAAGGAAGATCTTTGGGGGATAGAGGAGTATGGGTGGACTGTTTGGATTGTGTAGATGGTGAGGAATGTGAGTGGGATGAGGATGAGGCAGGTGTTTGAGGATGTGAGGGAGAGGGCAGGGTTACTTTTGAAAGAAGTTCCATAGTCTGGGCATAAGTAAGATGGCCCAGCTTGGAAGGGTCAATGGATCCTTTAGCAGTGGCTATAGCTGCTTCATCAGGAGAAGGGGTAGGAGATGGTGGCCTTTCAGATGCAGCTTGTGTTGCAGCACCTTCATCAAAGCCTGAGGTGGTTCCCTCAGCAGCACCTTGGTTTATAGGTGCCTCATCATGGGGAGATGAGATGTGCATTTCAACATTAGCAGTGGTGAAACCTGCTGATGGAATTTGCATTTGAGGTGCAGCCTCACCAGAGGGATGGTCTGTTCCCTGTGGTTCATCAGCTTGGGATGTTAGTCCTTCAGCAGCTGTTGGGTGTACAACAGCTATATCACTAGGAGCAGAAGATTGAGGCTGATCTATTGGATGGTCTAGTCCAGCAGGTTTGGCACCTCGTGCAGACTTAGGTTGTGTAAGAGAAGTATGAAGTGGAGACTGTGTGGACTCAGTGTGGAGTGGAGTGAACTCCTGTCTTTCAATATCCTCAGCCTGTTGGGAGGCTGGGATAGTGGATGTGGTAGTCTCCATATGTACATTTGGTTCTTGTTGGGAGGAACCAGAGGGTCTAGGCTGACTCAGGGTGGACTCTTGTTAGAGTGAAGTCTGCTCCAATGATGCTGGACCTTCCCCCAAAATAGGAGAGGCAGCATGGGTTGCTTCTTTGTCAACTGGCTCTTGTTAACAAGAGTCAGAGGGGCTGGTTTGGGTAGGTGGTTTCTTCCTAGCTAAGGATTTTCTCCTAGAGTATTGAGACAATGTGGGGGATTGAAGAGAAGTAGCTGGGAATTGTGTTTGGATAAGGGGTGAGACTGGGTCAGAAACAAGGGGTTAACCTGTTTCATGGTCTCAGGTGCCATAGAGGCACCAGCCACAGAGGCTTCAGGTTCAACAGATGAACCAGGGTGAGAAGCCTGCTCCCCCTCAGCCACAGAGGCTGATGGGGCAGACTTAGACTTAGTTGTTTTTGCTTTCTTGCGGACAGGCTCAGCTTGAGTCGATTCCAGGTTCCTTTTTACAACTTTGGGCCTGGATTTAGATTTTCCCTTGGGAGCAGTCACTGGATCCACCCTCACAGTAGAGGGTCCTTCCACCATACCAAGCAACCTCCTCATTGGTGTAGACAGAGGAGGCTCATTTGGGAGTACAGGGGTGTAGAAAACTCTATTCCCAATCACTGGGAAAGTAGCAGTAAGTAACATAGGCTGAGAGTTATGGAGATTCTCACCACAGACATGCTTGAAGATGAGGCTCAGGAACCGTGGGTATCTAACAGCAGCTGGACGTGTCTCCTGCTGCACCAGGTTCCTCAAATTCATGAAAATCCACCGAGCCATGTTCAGAGTAGTCACATCTACAAGCTGTAGGACTATTGGGATTTCATCACGGCTGAGCTGGTCAAAGGAACCAACTTTGCTGCTGAAGCACATTACCACGGAGGCAAATAAGAAGCTGTAAGTCGGTGAGAGATCCTTTCTGAACAGTGTGGATCCAACTTTGGGTTCTGCTACACCACAGAAGCGTAGCAAGTTCCCCATCTGATCATTTTCAGGTTGTGGCTGGTCATACGTTTCAGCCACAGGGAGATGAAGAACTTCCCTAATAAGACCAGTAGTGATTTCAATGGTCTTAGTCCCATTGAGGATGGTTCCCCGGATGATTTTGGTTGTTGGGTCGTAGACACAGGTGTACCAAAATTCATACACCATCTCCTGGTACAGGACACCAGGAGATGCAGTCATGGCGTAGTGTAGAGGGTGAACCTTTAGAAACTCCACCATATTCTCATAACCTTTCCCCACATAGTTTTTGGGAATGGTTAGGTTTGCTATGTAGTTTGTGGGTTTCAGTGTTAGCATCGTGGTAACAGAAGGGTGTTTTTGAACGTCCTTACCAACGAATACTGGAAGCAAAGGGTTGTTTTGATGAGCCATTTGAGTAGTAGTGGAAATATGAGTACTGGACACTTAGTCGATTTTAGGGTTCTTTGGGAGTTATGGTAGCAGTAGAGGAAGAAGAAGATGAAACAGTAGAGGAGGTATTTATGGGATTCGTATGTGAGTGGGTAGGAGAGAGAAAGGTTTGGGCGGTTGATTTAAAATGTTCATTAACGGAAAACGGAACGGTTGTCCATGTCAGAACGGTTGTCAGACCGCTTGAACCTTTATATTCACTAACACACGTTATCACACGTTATCCATAGATAATTAAGTTAAATAAATACAGAAATTAAGTAACTTAATTATGAAAAAAGGTAATTAAAACTGATGTTCTAAGCTGATGGTCAAACCTGTGATGAGCAGGGTTCATCACAAACTGTCATTCCTCAAGCTGTTCATGCAACCTGTGCAGCTATGCAAGAACAGGTTGTCTTCAATAGCTGACCAAGTTACAAGACAATGTCTTGTATGACAGATTGAGAGACTGAGCAGGTTGGAGGTTTGATCAACAGACCAGGTTTGAAGTGAAAACTGATGGTGTCAGGCCTGTTATACGCTCAAGCTGTTCAAGTTTTTCTGAAAATTGGCTAAGTGTAGAACATGCATAGCATGTTCTGTCTAAGCAGTTCTGAGAAACTTGAGCAGTGTGAGATATATAATGCCTTAGAACATTAAGGACACTTAGTCACTTTTATTTAACATGCCTAGCTTGCTTACAAGATAATTAAACCTGTTTTCATCAAGAGGCTTGCTGAAAATGTCTGCAAGCTGCTAATCTGTGGAAATAAAACTTACCTCCACATTACCATTCTGGATGTGATACCTGATAAAGTCATGCCTGACTTCTATATGCTTTGTTCTGGAGTGAAATACTGGATTGTTGGAGATGGCAATAGCACTTGTATTGTCACACAGAATAGGAGTCTTCCTATATACAAGTCCATAGTCTTCAAGCTGATGCTGCATCCACAGAATCTGCCCACAGCAGCTTCCAGCAGCAATATAATCAGCTTCAGCAGTAGAAGTAGAAACTGAGTTCTGCTTCTTGCTGCACCAACTTATAAACTTTCCACCAAGGAGTTGACATCCACCTGTAGTGCTTTTTCTGTCTAGGCTGCAGCCTGCAAAATCAGAATCTGAATATCCTGTTAGCTCAAGACTTGAGTCTTTGGCATACCAAAGACCCAAACCTGGTGTACCCTTAAGGTATCTAAAGATTCTTTTAACAGCAGCTAGATGTGATTCTTTAGGATCAGCTTGAAACCTAGCACATAAACAGGTAGCAAACATAATATCTGGTCTACTAGCAGTCAAATATAGCAAGCTCCCAATCATGCCCCTGTAAGCTGTTACTGAAACAGCTTCGCCACTGGCATCAGCATCCAACATTACATTGGTTGCCATCGGGGTTTGGTTAGGAGAACTTTGATCAAATTTAAACTTTTTCAAAAGATCTAAAGTGTACTTTCTTTGATTTATAAAAATTTCATTTGAGGTTTGTTTAACCTGCAATCCTAGAAAGAAAGTAAGTTCTCCCATCATACTCATTTCATATCTTGATTTCATGAGTAGTGAAAAATTCTTGCATACTGCTCATTAGTAGAACCAAATATTATGTCATCCACATAAATTTGAACAAGCATACTATCAGACTTCACTTTCTTTATGAACAGTGTGGTATCCACTTTACCTCTGGAATAACCATTGCTCATGAGGAAATCAGTTAGAGTGTCATACCAGGTTCTAGGGGCTTGTTTTAGACCATAGAGGGCTTTGTCCAACTTATAGACAAAACCTGGATGATGTTCATTTTCAAAACCTAGAGGCTGCTTGACATACACTTCTTCTTGCAGCTTTCCATTCAAGAATGCACTCTTTACATCCATTTAAAATACCTTCATACTCTTGTGAGCAGCGTAGGCTAGAAACAAACGAATTGCCTCTAGCCTGGCCACTGGATCAAAGGTTTCATCATAGTCAATACCTTCTTCCTGTCTGTATCCTTGAACAACCAGTCTTGCCTTATTTCTAATGACATGACCTTGCTCATCCATCTTGTTCCTGAAAACTCATTTTGTGCCAATTATTGTTTTTCCTTTAGGAGCAGGGACCAGCTTCCATACTTTGTTTCTCTCAAACTGATTGAGCTCTTCTTGCATGGCAGTGATCCAATTGACATCTTTCAGTGCTTCATCCACTTTCTTAGGCTCCATCAGGGACACAAAGCTAGAAAACATACAAAAGTTTCCTAAGTTGTCTCATCTTGTTTGCAACCCTTTGTTGATGTCACCAATTATTTGATCATTTAGGTGACACCTGATCCACTTAGGATCTTGCCTCAATGAAGATTCTCCTGAGTTATTTGCATCTTCAACAGGTCCTGTTGAGCAGCTTTCAAGATTTTCAGATACACTGTTATCTTGAGCCTGTTCACCTGTTGAACATGACTCTCCATTGTTGAACACATCAGGAGAGGATCCAGGAAAATCAGCATTGATTGGTTCAGGACATGATGTTGTAATTATGTCAGTATACTTATTCACACAGGGTGTATCAACATAGTCATCATCATGCCCATTGTAAGTGGTTCCACTCTGGATGTAGTGGAAGCTTTTGAGTCCTTTTCTTCATTAATGGAATGCATAAGATCATCAAAGCTGACTCTCCTGAAACTGATTCAGGAACAGCTTTGGTGGAGGCACTCCTCGACTCCTCAAAGATGACATTGATAGATTCATCTATCATCTTTCTCTTGTTGTTGTATACTCTGTAGGCTTTGGAGATAGCAGAATATCCAACAAACACACCTTCATCAGCTTTGGGTTCAAACTTTGCCAGCCGGTCCCTCTGATTCAGAATGAAGCAGGGACATCCAAACACATGGAAATAGCTAATGTTTGGCCTTCTCCCTTTGATTAGCTCATAGGGGGTCTTGTTGAACCTTTTCACCACCAAGGATCTATTTTGGGTGAAGCAAGCAGTGTTGATAGCTTCAGCCCAGAATGATGAAGGTAAACCTGATGCACACAGCATGGTTCTAGCAGCTTCAATGAGAGTTCTGTTTCTCCTTTCAGCAACTCCATTTTGTTGTGGAGTTCTTACTGCTGAAAAGTTCTGTGAGGTCCCTCTTTCTTCACAGAAGTCCTCAAGAGTACTGTTTCTGAATTCGGTACCATGATCACTTCTAAGCTGCTTTACTTGAGCAGAGTTCAGCATCTCCATCTTTTTGATAAATCCAATGATTTCTCTAGCAGCCTCTCCTTTGCTCTTCAGAAAGATCACCCATGTCAACCTGGAGAACTCATCAACCATTACTAGAGTGTATCTTCTTCCTCCTAGACTTGGGACACTAACTGGTCCAAACAAGTCCATGTGGATTAAGAAGAGAGGAGTATCAATAGAGAAATTGTGCTTAGATTTAAAAGATGTTTTTCTCTGCTTGCCTTTCTCACAAGTTGTGTAGAGTTTATCCTTAACAAAGGTTATAGAAGGCAAACTTGTTACCAACTCTTTCTTACGGAGTTTGTTGATATTTTTGAAGTTCAGGTGTGATAGCCTTTTGTGTCATAACCAGTTCAGGTCTGCATTGCTTTTGGAGATAAAGCAGGTTTCAGTTGTGGGATCAGCAGATTTCATGTCCGCAACATATACACCTTTCTTCCTTTGTGCACACAGCACAACTTTGCCTTGGGGATCCAATATGTAACCCAGGTGCTCATCAAAGTTAACCTTGTAGCCAGCATCACACAGTTGACTTATGCTTACAAGGTTATGTTTTAGCCCAGACACATAGGCTACTCTTTTGAATACAGCAGCACCAGCTTGAAGAATTCCATATCCTTCTGTGGATCCCTGTACATTGTCACCAAATGTGACTTTTGGCCCATTTTCAGGCCTGAGATCACTCAGCAAATCCTTACAACCTGTCATATGTCCTGAGCAGCCACTGTCCAAGTACCAAACCTGGGATGGTTGTTTATCCTACAGAGTGTCATGGGAAAATATTAGTTATTCTTAGGGAAACTCATCATAGGGATGAGTTCTCCTACTTCATCAACATTTGTTGATGGGCCAGTGATATCCACACTAATATTCCCAATTTGGATTGTATCAGCTTGGATACTATCCTCATTGAGTATGTTACTTCCAACACTGCTTGTTTTTGCAATGATGGAACTAGCAGAGTCAACAGGCCTCATGTCCTCAGTTTCAGGACAGTCTTTGGCCATATGTGTCTTCTTCCCATACTTATAACATTTTCTCTTTTTAGCCTTTTTGGAAGAAGAACTTCCAGAAACAAATTCTGAATTATTTTGTTGCTCCTATCGGCAGGTTTAACAAACTTATTGCTATTTTTAGATAATCAACAGTTTGGGTGGAAGGCACAATGGCAACAGCTTTACCTGTATCCTCTTTCCTTTTTAGGAGGACAGATATCAAATACAGGTAGCTTGATTGGCCTTTGACCTTCCACAGGTTTGGGAAACTTATTCCCAAATTTCTCAAGTTGAGCTAAGGCTTTGCCTTTGCCCTTACTGAGATGTGATGGATGTTGCCTATCGACATAATCACTGCTTTTGGTTTTGAAAGACTTACCTTAATTTATAACCAATTTTCCACCATGATTTAAAAACTTATTTGAAACCATAGCAGATTTGCTCTCAACATAAGACTTACTCTTGTTGAAGGCAAGTTGCTTACCTTTTGAAAACTTTTTCTCAAAATGATCAGCATCAAAAGGATTAACAGGTCTCTTACCATCAGCTTTAGACTCGGAGCATGTCTTGTCTACAGGCTTGGTGTCTATAGCTGCAGCTTGAGCTTGTTTTCCTTTCGTTTGCTTGTGTGAACCAGTTGAGCACTTAGCAGACTGATTTGATGGAGAACACATTTCATCATCAGCTTTTGGAGCTTTTTCACACAAGTTGCTAGTATTTTGAGGCCTGAAAAACCTATTTGTTGAGACTAGCTTGCCATTCACTTTCTGGATGAAGGTGCTTGGAAGCTCACCAAGAGTGGATAAGTCATTTTTCAGATTATTTATCTCAACAATTGAAGCTGCTTTGTCAAGTTCCCCTCCAAGATAGGCTTGGATTTGAGCAGGGATCTGTTGACTGATGCAATGGCTGACTTTTTGTGCAGATTGGCACCAAGAGTCAACAATCTTTTGAAGCTTTGCATGTTTTATGTCTGTTTCTCTCTTTTCTTCTAATAAAATGGAGTTGATGTGTTTTAACTCATCAAGATTAGTTTCCAACTTATGGAAATTGTCCAGTTCACTGGTTTTTATTTCAAGATCAGTTTTTAGCTTGGAGATTTCAGACAAGAAAACATTGTGCTTCTCAATAGCAGCTTTTAAATCAACAAGCATATATTCAAACATTTTGACTTTTTCATCAGAACTGTAAGCCATAAAGTTTTGTACCTTGTACGTCATTGTTGGATTCCAGTTCTCTAAGCTGCTGAAGGCTTCAGCTTCAGCGAGGTCTTCTTTGAAGTTGCTTGTTGATGGGATATCAGTGTTGGCCATCAGAGAGTTGTTATCTTCTTCTATAAAGATCAGTCAGATTCCTCCCAATCACATGTATCAGCCATGAGTCTCTTTTGCTTGTTGGAAGCCACTAACTCTTCCAACTTCTTCAACTTAGCCATGGCTATAAGGTACTTAACCTTGTAGCCATCGTCCCTTTTTGTCTTGAATGGTTTGGATGATTGACCAACAGCTTTAGACACACAGTCAGCAGCTATATGGCCAGTTTTGCCACATTTAAAGCACTCAGCCTTAGTTTTAACAAATGCCTTCTTTTTTATGGCACTTGACTTCCTTTGCAGCATTCTTCCACCAAACCTCTTCTTGTTGAACTTCTTGACAAGCATTGCAATCATTTGTGTTGGTACATCCTGTGTGACGATAGCAGTCTAATCGATCTAACATTCTGGTTTAAGTAATATTCAAGGTATTGGGAAGTAACTAATGTTTGATATATATGTTTATGTATGTTTGACAGTTATTGATTGTGTGTTTGAACTTGATGTAAACATATTACAAGAAGTTCAAACATAAAGTTCAAAGATTAATTCAAGCATAAACATAAGTTTCATATACATGTTAGTTAGATTCGAATTCTATAAGGTTTGACATTCGAATCTGTGATAGATTCGAATGTGGTACTAGATTCGAATATAGGCAGATTCGAGAGTGTCATTGTGGACAAACTCGAATGGGCCTTGGGCCAGATTCGAGTTTGGCCCATAACAGACTCGAATCAGGCTCTATAATTAGGGATAGACTCGAGATATTATCAGACTTTTTGCAGAATTCGTGAGGGATTAAGCATTAAGCGATCTCGAGTTTATCATCAGTGTTAGTGCCGTTTCGGAGAGAATCAGTTCGTAGGATCGTTCGTGTGTCGTTCGTTCAGCCTCTGATAGTCTCCGTGTTTCCGATAGAGAGTTATTTCCGTCTACCCGTTAACGAGGATTCCGCACTCGTTGACGGCTCCGCGTCTAGATCGATCTCGTAGTGGTAGACCTTACAAGTGGTATCAGAGCATACGGAGTGTTCTTCGTGTTCTTCGTGTTCATCTAGATACATTCTAGGTTTCTTGACGCTAGTTGGACGGTTTTTCTCTCAAAATCGTGTTTTCAAGCTTAGCAAATTCTTATTCGAAAAATACTTTGTGGTTTTTAACGTTTTTGATCGAAATCATTATTTTTCGTTAGAAAAATACTGGTTTAATCAGCAAAACGTAAAGAAATCAAAGTATTAGCCGTTTTTCGAGTTTGCGGCGCTCGAATCTAATAGGGGTAATTAGGGTTACACTTAGTCTCGAGTCTAACCAAAATCCGCTCCTTTCGAGTCTGATACAGAGGGTTTCGAATCTATTTCGAGTTTGTGCTACATTCGAATAGGATCTCGAGTCTATTTAGTTTCGAGTTTAATTCGAGTTTAGTTTAGTTTCGAATCTGCTGTTATTTCGAGTTTGTCTGACCTTCGAATCTGAGGACTTTTCGAATCTGACATAATTTCGAGTTTAATTGAATTATAACACTTAATCGAATTTAATCCCAAATAAATTGGAATCTGATTACATTCGAATCTACCTAGATTCGAAATAATTAATTCACATTAGTTTCGAATTAAATTAATTAAGGTCAATTCAATTACTTTCGAGAAGATGTCAAATCTTCAAAAATTCCTAGAAATGGACCACGAGGTCGGGAAGGCAAACGCTCCGCCTAAGCTGATGAAAGTCGAAGATTATTACTGGTGGAAAGATCGGTTTACCGATTTCGTGCGTTTTAATGACATGCGCATGTGGGTGTGTATCGACGAAGGATATATTCCACCAGTTTCAGAAGTTGAAGGCCGTCAGAAAGTCTTATCATACCAAATGATGAAGGAGGATGATAAGAAATTGTATGAAGCCGAAAACAAAGCTTTCTCGCTAATCCGAATGGCTTTGCCTCAGGATATACTGCACACATTTAGGACTCAAAAGACGTCAAAAGAACTTTGGGAGTCTCTAGAGAAGAGGTGTGAGGGTAATCCTAGGGTTCGTAGAAAGCGTACAGAGCTGTTGAAACAACAGTTTGCAATTTTCAAGGCGTTAAAGGATGAACAACTGGATGATATCATCACCCGGTTCTATCACCTGTTGACGGAACTTGAAAGTCACGGGATTGAGTTTACTGACACCGACAAGAACAACAAGCTTCTTGATGCCTTACCAGCAAAATGGGCTATGTATGTGGCAATGATCAAGCTGAACGAGGACAAGTATTATACTCAATCTCTAGATGATATTGTGGGAACGTTGCGGGCATATCACTTAGAGCTACTGAAGGCCGAAACTGATTACGAACAAGTCCAGAATCCAGCAATGTATTTTGGAAAGACAACAAAACCTTCAGTGACAGCCGAACCGAAGACTGCTACAGCGTTTTTCACCGGAGAAACGTCGTCACCAGCAGAGACTGATGACACATTGAATCGCGCGTTCTTAGGATTAGGAAGATCGGAAGAACCGTAGCCTCAAGTACAACAGGCATCGACATCTCAGAGCTATTCAAAGATGCCCATGAGCGCAAAATCAGCGGAAGAACATTTGAATCTGCTTGCTTCTTTTGTGGCCGCGTACGGGAATTGTGTTCAGGGGAAGATTAACGATCCTGCTCTCTGGGATGAGGACTATGATCAGGTCGACCCTGATGATCTTGAGGAAATGGATCTTAAATGGCAACTGGCCATGGTAACCCAACGGGTTAAGAGATTCATTAAAAGAACTGGGAGGAATTTGACGATGAACAACAAGGGGATTGGATTTGATAAGTCCAAAGTAAAGTGCTACAACTGTCAAGGACTGGGACACTTCGCCAGGGAGTGTCAGAGACCGAAGGTGGAGACATACCAAGGGCAGAGTCAGCATCAGGGACAGTTCCAAAATCAGTCCCAACAACGATACCTTCCAAGTTCATCATCTGGTCAAGCCAACCTAGCGGGTCTACTATCTAATGTCACTTCAGACAGACAGCTAGATGGTACGTATGACTGGAGCTCACATCCAGAATCGAATGGTCGGGCTTTTATGGCAGAAGTCACGGAAACTGGGTGTGATGGGGAAGAGCAGACCACAAGGGACAGCAGTCCGATGTGGGTAGAGAAGGCGAATGATCAGACAGTTCTGGAGTTTGCTGCTCAGATGGCCAACGTGGAATCTGATAACTCAAAGGTTAGTCTGACTTACTCTTTTTTTTGTGAATTATGTGCGTTGTGTGTTGATTCTAACGATAGGTTAAATCTAGTCTTAAAATCACATAAAATCATAACTGCTCAAAATGAGAATTTAAAAATTGAAAATGCTAGCTTAAACGATATCAAGCAAGATCTTAAAGAAAAGCTTAAGGCTGATGCTCAAGACGTAATAGTTCTAAAAGACAAACTGAGTGAGCAGTGTGTTAGGATAGAGCTTATGTATGAGCACGTAGAGGCCTTGACCAAAAGTCTTAAGGACAAGGACATAGAGCTAGCTGAAACATAGGTAAAGGTAGCAGAGGCAAATAGCAAGTTGGAGAAGTTTAGGAATTCGAGCCTAAACCTAGGGAAAGTTTTAGATGCCCAAAGACAGTCTAAAAAGCCCGTAGGTCTAGGATTTCACGAAATTCCTCCACCTTTCAATGCAAACTATGTGCCTCAGCCTCAAGAGAAAATGGACAAATCAGTAGATTTAGAGGACACACCTGAACCTAAGTCTGAGCCTATAGTAGAAAATACACCTAAGGTGGCTGACACAACCGTCAAGGTTAAGAAAGTCAAATTTGTGTCTTCCTCCAGTGAAACACCTGCAGGAAAACAGAAAATTGCTTGGGCTGATCAGGACGATGAGCCAGTCGCCATAAATGTACAAAAGGAACTAGACACTAGTGAGACACCTAGATCTAAGGGAACACACAAAAAGTCCATAGATAAGATTTTTTGCTTCAGATGTCACGAGAAGGGGCATGTTGCGTCTCACTGTCCGCTTAGGAAAGCCGATGTTACACCTAAGACAGTGAATCCAACACCTGTTAAGCCCTCAACCAGTGTGGCGAGCAACAGTAGTTCTCAAAGTACCGAGAAAACTGTGCAGGCCGCACCCAAACAAGTTGTGAAAAACACACCGGTAAAGGTTGGACCAAAGGAAGTGATTAGGACAAATTCACCGAATCGTGTCATTAATCAATCTAGGTCAGCACCACAACAAGTCTATAGGAGCACAACACCTAGCAGGTCACACACTCCAGTTAGGTCTCATACTCCAGTTAGACAATATGCACCGGTAAGAGCTCAAGGATCACAGTCTGAAATGCCATATAATAGAAATTATTCTAGAGCTCCACAACAAATGCCTACTCCAAGGCAAAGAGTGAACTTAAATCACTCGGCACCACAACAAACTCCAGTTCAACGACCCAAGTCACCTGAAAGGCGAGATGGGTATTTGAAAGAGTTTAAGTATGTGTACGAGAATGGTATAACCAAGTCAGTTATGGCTTGGGTTCCCCGTGATAACTAACCTATTTTCTTTCATGTGCAGGAGATTACCACAGGTCCAAACAACAAGTGGTTCGTCGACAGTGGATGCTCCAGGCACATGACAGGGGAACGAGGTCTACTTACAGACTTCAAGGGTGGGAATCGGGGATTCGTATCATTCGCGGGTAACAAAGGTGGAAATATCACGGGTACCGGAGTGGTCACTAATGGGACAATCAAGTTGGACCAAGTTTATCACGTTGATAAACTGGTGCACAATCTCATTAGTGTATCTCAAATCTGTGATAAGAAGAACTCAGTGTTGTTCACTGACACTGAGGCGTTAGTGCTAAAGCCGGGATTCAAGATTCCTGAAGAATGGGTGTTGATACGGGCGCCAAGGAAGAATGACTTGTACATGCTGGATATGAACAAGCCGGAGACTTCGATGGGGCCAATCTGTCTATTATCCAAAGCTTCGGAGACGGAATCGGTACTGTGGCACAGACGCATGGCTCACCTGCACCTAAGAAAGATGAACTACATAACGAAGAATGGACTGGTGCAGGGTGTGCCTATGAAGAGCTTTCAGTTCGGGGACAAGTGTCTACCGTGCAAGAAGGGCAAACAACATAAGAAGACACACAAGTCCAAGACGCAGAACTCAATAACCTCAACATTCGATTTGTTGCATATGGACCTCTTCGGCCCAATCAACAAAAGGAGTATAGGAGGTAGTTGGTACTGCTTGGTTATCACTGACGATTACTCACGGTTCTCTTGGGTTTTCTTTTTAGGTACGAAGGACGAGACGGCTACCAAGCTCATCGGGTTCTTAGACCAAGTGGAGAATTCCTACTAAACAAGGGTTAAAAGAATACGTAGTGATAATGGGACTGAATTCAAAAACACTGTAATTGGTGTATATTGCCTATCAAAGGGCATAGTGCATCAATTCAGTGCACCATATGAACCTAAACAAAATGGGGTGGCCAAACGTAAAAATAGGACATTGATTGAGGCTGCAAGGACTGTGCTTTCGGATTCAAAGCTTCCTACCATGTTTTGGGGGGAGGCAGTGAATACCGCGTGCCATATTTTAAACTGAGTCCTTACAGTCAAATCTTTGAACAAAACATGTTATGAAATTTTGAATAAACGGCCACCTAATTTAACTGGATTCGAACCGTTTGGGGTACCATGCACTCTTTTACGAACAAAACATCAACCGAAGTTTGGTGAAAAGGCTGACGAAGGATACTTCCTAGGTTATGTGCCTAACTCACCAAACAAACGGGTGTTTAACAAAACAAATGGTACTGTGGAGATTGTGTATAATATTGAAGTCACAAGTTATACACATGAACCCCAAACTGGTCCGGAATGGATATTTGACTATGATAAGTTATTTGAGTCATTTAACATTCCTTTGGATGATAATGCAGGTACAATCGAAAAGGACATGGCGACGTTACATCTGAATGACGATGGCCATATCTTTCCGAGGACTACGTTTGAATCCACATCCGAGCCTACTGCGACTGTAGATAGATCTCCAGAAGTCGATGTTCCTGAAACACCTACCACTGAGAATCAGACTCAAGCATCAAGTTCCAACTCTGAGGAAAACGTCCATGAGGAGGAAAATGTAGAAGCTGAGCCTGTTCCCCCATTAGGTGAAATAGGATCTAACTTAGGAGATAATCTAAGGGTTGATGAGATAGAGACCTCTAGGATTAACAAGAACCATCCATTAGAAAGCATCATAGGAAATCCTAACGAGGGTGTGAGGACTAGGAGTAGTGTAAATAACAACACAGTGTTGTTGTCAATGATAAACGACTCCGAGGCATATCACACATGTCTCTATTCTTGTTTCATATCGCAAGTAGAGCCTAAGAATGTGCAAATGGCACTTAAGGATAACTCCTGGGTTGAAGCGATGCAGGAAGAACTTTCGCAATTTAGGAAACTAGAAGTGTGGGAGTTAGTTCCATTACCTCGAGGGGAAATTGCCATAGGAACCAAATGGGTTTTTAAGTGCAAAAGAGACGATCGGGGTATAGTCACGCACAACAAGGCTAGGTTAGTTGTAAAGGGTTTCAACCAAGAGGAAGGAATTGATTACAACGAGGTATTTGCACCAGTAGCAAGGTTGGAAGCCATTAGGTTGTTTCTAGCTTTTGCCTCCTTCAAGGGCTTTAAGGTATATCAGTTAGATGTTAAGAGTGCTTTCTTGTATGGGAAAGTGAAGGAGTTGGTGTATGTAGAACAACCGCCCGGATTTACAGATCCAAAATATCTTGATAGAGTATATCGTTTAGATAAGGCTCTATATGGATTGCATCAAGCACCAAGGGCGTGGTATGAAACTCTATCCAACCATTTATTAGAGAACGGTTTTGAAAGGGGTAGGATAGATAGTACTCTGTTTGTTAAGAGGAAGGGAGAACACTTTATCTTGGTACAAGTGTACGTCGATGATATCATCTTTGGATCGTCAGACGAACAGATGTGCAAAGATTTCGAGAAGGTGATGAAGTCTAAGTTCGAGATGAGTGCTATGGGAGAGTTAAATTTCTTTGTAGGGTTACAAGTTGACCAGAAGAAGGAAGGGATGTTTATCCATCAGACTAAGTATGTCTATGACATATTGGAGCGTTTCGGGATGGAAGGAACAAAGTTGACTGCCCATTTCAGCACGCCGATTCAAGTGAATCATAATCTCGGACCGGGTACTGAAAATGATACCGATGTGGATCCGACATTATATCGGGCCATGATTGGATCACTTATGTATTTAACTGCTTCAAGACCTGACATTATGTTTGCTGTGTGTATTTGTGCTAGGTTTCAAGCGAATCCGAAGGAGATGCATATGAAAGCTGTGAAGCGGATTCTACGATACCTCAAGTCGAAACCGAAGCTGGGACTTTGGTATCACGCGGAGGGAGATCTAGAGTTGGAGGCGTTCACGGATTTTGACTACGGAGGATGCAGCTTGACGCGCAAATCAACAACTGGAGGTTGTCAGTTCCTAGGAGGGAGATTGGTATCCTGGCAATGCAAGAAACAAACATCGGTAGCCGTGTCAATGTGCGAGGCCGAGTATGTTGCTGCTGGTAGTTGCTGCTCACAGGTTCTGTGGATACAACAACAATTGCGGGATTACGGTTTGGCTTATACTCAAACTCCTATTAGGATAGATAACCAGTCTACTATCGCAATAACTAACAATCCAGTTGAACATAGTAAAACAAAGCACATAGACATAAGGCATCATTTTATTCGTGATTGTGCTGAAAAGAACCTAATTAAATTGGTAAAAGTGGCAACAGAAGATAATAATGCAGACTTATTTACCAAAGCATTTGATAAGTCACGGTTTGAGTATTTAATTCAACTGAATGGAATGCGCAACCCAGAATAATTTGGCCTTAGTAGTAGTAGTTTATTTTCCTTTAGAGTCGTAGTATTTCTTTCTTTACAGTAGTCTGCTAATTTAGGAAAGTTTCTATTTTTAGTAAGTTTCTATTTTTAGTAAGTTAGTAGGTTATCTTATTTTATAGCTATTTCTTATGAAAAACAAAAGAAAAAAAGAGAGAAAATCATAAAAATTCAAAAAAAAAGAGAATATCAGAAAATGAGTTAAGTCTTAGATACATAGGTTCAAAGTGACGAAAATTAGCACAGTCGTTACAAACTCTAAGTGTTTAGGCTTTCACACATAATGCAACTAAATTCTAAGTGTTATACTTTATTTAGTTTGATGTGTTGGTAGGCATAATACATATAGGGAATCTCAAGGCTAATAAAATATTCTAGAAAAAGTCAAGCGTGTCACTAACTTAGATGTATGACCAATCGGTCTTAATTTTTATGTACAAGACATACAAACTTTGAGTCTAAATGAGGTATGCAAACTTTCTGGGGATGTATGGCAACATCAAATACATCTTAAAATGGAAAGAATAGAAAAATCATACAAAATTGAGAGTCGAAAACATGTAACTCTGTTGTACGTAAGTACAGACCTGTTGCCTCTGTTTAGATTCGGGTTGGCAAGATATGTCGCTTTGTTGTACGTCAGTACAGACCTGTCACCGCTGTCTTGCTAACTTTAAGAATAAACCTTAAGTCAAACTAAGACACTTTGTTGTATGAAAATACAGACCTGTGTCCGATGTTTGTCTTTTAAAGAAAGTTTGCAAATACCAACAAGTTAGAATCTTTGTCTGTGTGCCTTGATCATAAAAGTATGTCTATGTATGAGTCACGTAAGATAATTTCATGATAAATAAAAATGCCAAGGGATATTCCGAAATGTAGAATGTTTAAAGGGGTAAAATACCAACAATCGGCTAAATGGGTATGTCACGACAAACAATCAAAGGAATCAAAAATTCCTAAGTGTGAAAGTTTAAGTACTGAAAGTAAGTATCAGACATCGCTATCGGATTGAACCTTTCTTAGACTATACTCATCAAAAATATTTTGTCTAGAGTTTAGCATAAGTTGTTAATTTTAATAAGTTTAGCGTAACTCTTAGTTAAATTTTAGTCAAGTTTAAAATTTTATTTTTCCTTAGTTTATTTTATTTTATTTTAGTTTAATTTTTACTTAGGTAAAAGGTCAAAAATTACTGAGGGTGCATTCAAAGTTGGATAAAATAAACATTGCGTGAAATATCTTGTGCTTAGGGTAAAAGATTTGGCGTAGTTTATCTTGTTACACAATACCGTAGAAAAAGGTTGAAAAAGTTGAAGTTATTTCAAAAATTTTCGAAATTTTTCTAAGTGTTTGGTGTTTTTCGAGTTTAGGACAGACTCGAATTGGGAAAGCTTCGAATCTGTCAGTAGATTCGAGTCTGGCCTTAGATTCGAAGGTTGGTAGTATATATAGGTCAACAGTGAAGTCATTAAATACCTTCTGTTTTCGAATCTATCTTCTCGAATCTAATCAGGCGATTTCGAATCTGTGCTCGAATCTATCGTTTCTCTCATAAACGACAATTTGTCGAGATTATTGCTAAAGTGTTCGATTCTACTCCTGTATCTAGGTATAATCAACTTGATTGTACAAGATTCATGTAGTTTTATACACCATTTTAGGCAAAATCATCGATTTTTTGAAGGTTTAAGGGTCTAAATCGGGTTTTTACAAAATTACCAAGTTAGGACCAATAAACAGTTAAATTAAATACATAAATCAATGATTAGAACCTAGTTGAACTAATGTATGTGATTTGCTAAGTTCAAAATGGTTAAAATCTTGGGTTTTTGTTGAAATCTTGGCCGACGGGGCTTCGAATCTGTTCATGGACTTTCTCGAGTCTACTGACAGACTCGAGAAGACCATGACATTCGAATCTGTCATCAAACTCGAAAGGGGGACTTATTCGAATCTGTTACATTCGATTCTGTCTTTTATTTGCATTATTTAATTTAAATTTTATTAAACTTGTAGAAATTTAATTGTGTTGGATTTTGTACTTAAACAAGTTCAAAATAAAACAGATTTGAATTTAAACAAGTTTATTGATGTTTAATGAATCTAATAGTTTATTTATTGTGCAGAAATGGCTGTTCGAGCTTTTGTGCCAAAGCACAATATGGTCCTTCATCCTGATCATCATCTCCCTGAGGCGCAGGGATTCAGACAAATGCTAGATTTTCTAGTAGAATCTAGGATTGGTTTTGCGTTGTCTCATAATGTTCAGCTTGTTTTACCATATATTCGTCAATTTTATGACCATCTTCAGGTAGACTGCTCGGTCACCCCGACAGTGCTACGAACTCGCATAGCTGGACAACCGCTAGTATTTTCGGCGGATATGCTGCGTCAGGTGTTGCAGCTGGGCACTCAAGAAGAAGAATCTGGACCGATCAAATTTCCTCTGAATATTAGGCAAGCGGCCTTTCAGAGAATGGGATATAGTCTAGACGTAACGAAAGTTTCCTATATGAAGAGCGGGTTAATCGGACAATGGAGGTTTTTGGCACATGTCTTTATGGTCTGCTTTGCACCAAAGAAAGCCGGGTTTGATTATATAGTTTCGAAGATCCAGTCTGGGATAGTCGCGATAGTGTATAATAGACCATACAGTTTCTCGGAAATGATTTTCTCCGAATTTGTTCACCAGATCACCGCTCCAGAAAATCAACAATTCCTGCTGTATCCACGGTTCATCATGATGCTGATCAGGCACTTCTTGCCAAATCTGCCTCCGTCAAATGAGATCCAAAGCGTAGCTGTAATGGATAAGAGGATCTTCGCTGATTGTTCCTCGCACAGAGGAAGATTGGCTGTTCCAGTTGAGCGTTTATTGTTTGGAGCCATCTTGGATAGGAATTTTGAAGCCCCAGATGTTGCCAACTGGGCAGGGGAAGTTGAAGTTCGAGCCAGGCAGCCTTCACAACAACAACAACAACCACAGCCACCACGTGCACAAAGGCGAAGACAAAGAACCTCTGCGAGTCAAACTCAGGCGTCTAGGCCTTCTACCAGTCATCAGCCGGAAGTACAGGAAGCAGGGCCTTCTAGTGCCGCTCCAGAGTCCGAGGAAATAGCCCAAACGCTAGAAGAAATATGGGCGTCAGGTCCACATGCAGATGAAGATATAGTTGCAGCGTTAGTGGGGGAATTACTTGAGCCTCCTGAGGGAGAAGAAGATGTGTTGCGAGATGTAGATGAATATGTGCCAGAGCAGACTGGAATTGATGAGTCATCATCTGCAACCGAGTCGGAGGAAATGGAGGATATTGAAGTAGAAGCTCCAGAATCAGTGTCTACAGAACCTAATGTTCAGATTGGAACGTATGGATCTAGGTTAGTAGTCAATGAAGATGCTTCGAGGAGGAGAATATCACGAGAATCTGATGATTCGGATTTTGAAGAGGAGGAAGTTGCTCAACTAGTGACGCGGCAACGGGCCAAGCGTCATAGGTTTATGCAAGGATCATCTTCAGCATCTGAAGCACAACCGGAAATCCCCCAAACTCAACCTCAAACCACCTTTCCACCACCACCACCTCAACCTGAACCATATATTCCTTCACCAATCATTCCTACGCCTATACAGTCTATTCCATCAACCTCGACCACATATACCGACAACCAACGGTTTTTGCGCTTAAAAGATAGAGTCGACTTTCAGGAACTCCAAATTTTTGGGCTAACAAGGGCAATCGGTGAAATTCAGGCGCATAATGCAAATCTCGATAAGGAGAATGCCGAGTTGAAAAAGATTGTGGAGAAAGTCCAGGAAGAGAACACAGAGTTAAAATCATTTGTAGCAGATCAGGCCGCAGAGATAAGGGCGATGCGCTCCCTAATTGAGCAGTTAATGAAAAATTTACAGGCTCAGGGGGAGACGTAGTGCCGTGATCAGAGTGTACAGAGGCCGAGAGAAGATGATGATGAAGACAACCAAGGCAATGATCCCAGCTCTCAAAGACAGGATGAGCCAGTAGATTTTTCTGCTGCTCAGGCTGCTCAATCTCAGGGGGAGCCACGTCAAACAGAAGGTGAAAGAGGAGAGGCTGGTTCTTCAAGAACTTTGGATAGCGACATGATAGATGCGCTAAAAGACATTGAGGAAGAGCTAATGGAATTTGACATTGAAGATGAAATAGAAGAGTTGGAGGAAGGGGAATTCATTCCTGAGGAGATTGTTGACTGGAAATCTGACGACGAAGTGATAGAGGATGAGGACGATAACGTCAACGAGGTGATAATAAATTCACAACCTATCACTGAATTATATGTGGGCAACAATCACAATGTGATAGATATTGATGACATCAAGATAGCCTCAGTCGAAGATACAGAACTTGAAGAAGCAGAGAAAGAGCCATCTAGAGCTGAATTGATAAAGCTTTGGTTTAAAGAGGAAGAAAAGAAAGAACAGCTGAAGATGAAAAAGAAGATGAGACTTCCGGGTGCTGGAAATTTCTCAGGAGGGATTATAAGCTGGTTCTTTGACCGAGAACTGCAGCTGTTTATTCTGAAAAGAAGAGATGGCCTCCAATACTTGAGGCGAACACTGAAAGCATTCAATTCACTGCCCAAGATTGAGGTAAAGGAATTAGCATGGAAGGAACTGATCAATATCGGCGAGGACCCGTACGCTGAGGTTATGGCAAAAATAATAAGAAAAGAGGGTCGTTCGGGAAAGTTTGAAAGACTTAAGCCGAGATCAGGCAAAAGAGTAGAGGATGGATCAAGGATAGATCCTCATACTGGAAGGCCTTGGGCCAGAATGGTTTATAAGCCAGTCAAATGCTTGAAAAAGGTGCCTATGAAGTCGATGCCACAGAATATTTTGAGCAACATGAAATGGTGGTACGTCGATAATGACACAGCAGAAGCAGTCATGGAAGATACACTAACAAAGTGATTTTGAGAGTGTATGATCCACTAATAAATCTATCCAAGGACGACCTGAAGAAGCTACATGATCAGCCTATCTTCTTTATTGAAGCATGGAGATATGAAGCCAGGAAGTTCCAGAAGGTAGTAAAAGTTTGTATAGATGCTGGTTTATATGCAGGCAGTAGTATATATAGCTCTAGTTCTTAAACTTGATGTAAATAATTAGAAGCTATCGTCAAGGGGGAGTCTGTTGGTACATCCTGTGTGACGATAGCAGTCTAATCGATCTAACATTCTGGTTTAAGTAATATTCAAGGTATTGGGAAGTAACTAATGTTTGATATATTTGTTTATGTATGTTTGACAGTTATTGATTGTGTGTTTGAACTTGATGTAAACATATTACAAGAAGTTCAAACATAAAGTTCAAAGATTAATTCAAGCATAAACATAAGTTTCATATACATGTTAGTTAGATTCGAATTCTATAAGGTTTGACATTCGAATCTGTGATAGATTCGAATGTGGTACTAGATTCGAATATAGGCAGATTCGAGAGTGTCATTGTGGACAAACTCGAATGGGCCTTGGGCCAGATTCGAGTTTGGCCCATAACAGACTCGAATCAGGCTCTATAATTAGGGATAGACTCGAGATATTATCAGACTTTTTGCGAAATTTGTGAGGGATTAAGCATTAAGCGATCTCGAGTTTATCATCAGTGTTAGTGCCGTTTCGGAGAGAATCAGTTCGTAGGATCGTTCGTGTGTCGTTCGTTCAGCCTCTGATAGTCTCCGTGTTTCCGATCGGAGAGTTGTTTCCGTCTACCCGTTAACGAGGATTCCGCACTCGTTGACGGCTCCGCGTCTAGATAGATCTCATAGTGGTAGACCTTACAATTTGCTCATCATCTAGTTCAGCAAGATCTTCACAGTCTTCCTCTTCAGAAATTTCTTCCCTTTCATCATCAGCCTGTTGATCAGGTTGTGTGAACACATCACATACCTGACCAACAGGTTGTCTCACGCTGGCCACTAAGGCAGCACCTCTCTTAGACATTTCCAAGGCATTTCTTTTCTGTTGCCTTGACTGCTCATCATTTAGTAAGGATCCATACAGATTTACAAGATCCATACCTTTGATGGTGCCTGAATTTCTTAAGATAGTAGAAAAATAGTTCCATTCTTCAGGCAGGATGTCCAAGAACTTGTTCACCAGGGTCAAGCTATCCTTAGTGATTCCAACAGCTTTGAGATCATTGATAAGAGCAGTGAACCTGGTATAGGTTTTTGTGAGGGACTCCTTTGGTTTTGCAAAGAAGAGTTCATAGTGTCTAATAAGGTTGTTAATCTTGTTATCCAGTGTGATAGTGGGACCATCATAGACAGTACACAAAGTATCTCACATTTCCTTTGCAGTCTTCATTTTCTCAACCTGTTTGAACACATCATCATGAAGAGAAATGACCAGGTTATTCCTGGCTTTTGCATCAAGAGCAACCAGCCTTTTGTCTTCATCAGACCATTGAGCTTTGGCCTTCTCAAAGGTTCTGATCTCAGGGGTAGCTCCTTCAACAGCAGGAGTGATAGTAGTAACAGAAGTTGGCATATAGGGACCTTCCATTACTATCTCTGGCAGTTGTACATCCAGATTCTCTAAGTAGAGCATCATTCTGCATTTCCAACCAGAAAAGTTTTGATCATTGAATTTGGGGGGTTTGGCCATAAAACCAATGTCATAGTAAGAGGAGGATTTGGTTGCACTGTTGTCCATGGGAAAGTAGGGAGAATGAGAGATCTAGAGTTAACACACACTTTATCTGCTCTGATACCAATTGTAGGTCCCAATAGGTTTTCCTTGTGAATTGTTCTAAGCTGTAGAGGGGGGGTAAATACAGCTATTTAAAACTCAACACTCTTTTCTCAATGTTTGTGTATATTATTAACAAGTGTTAATTACAAACAAGCTTGACTGCGGAAAGGTTCAAGCTGAGATGACAGGTACAACAGATGTTCAACTAATCTAAGACACACTCAGACTAGAAAATGAATACGCTCACTAGGATGAACTCACTGATTTTACAAGACACAGATGGACAGCTTGAATAAGAACAGCTTGGACACACGTTACTGTTTTATACATGCAGACTTGCATGCATGGAATAACACACTTCAATGCACGATCTGAATTTCTCACTCTTGGTTATCTCACAATCCTTAGAAGCTTCCTTATATACTCTCATTGAGAATCTCAGTGAAGCTTCTTCATTAGACGATGAGATAGTGGGATGTCTTTCCAAAAAGACAAAACAACTTTTCTGCACATTCTGATAAAGCAGACTTGTCTTCATGTGGCAGAATCTTTGTCTTTTTCTTTTTGTCTCTGTTGCATAAGGCTTTAACCAAAAGAGGAATGTCAACTTTGCATCTTTCTTCTTTTGTTAAGGCCATTTTGATATAAGAAGTGGTCTGTCACCCATTTCAAATATCCTCTTTGTCTTCATGTAACAGAACAGCGTAGGCAGCTTTAGCATCTTCTGTTTTCTACTTTGTCTTCGACTTGTAAACTGATCTTGTAGCCAAAAACAATACATGAGGACTTGGAAACATATTCCATAAAGTGTTTAGCCTGTTCACAAAGAACAGGTTCTGTTCACAAAGAACAGAAAACACTTAGAATCTGTCCAAGCTGTTCAACATAATAGAGCAGCGTAGACAGTTTATGTCCATCCTGTTCAGCAGACAGAATAGCTTGGACAATCTGCCTTTGTTGCAACGAATGCAACAGGGTAAGCACCTTTGACTTATATTGCAAATCACTTTTCAGGTTTCAATAAGGCATTAACAGGCCTTAAATTATACCTTCAAGTGCATCAAATAGGTTTGATTAAAAATCTCCCCCTAAGATGTAGAGCAGGTTTGACTGAGGCCTTTTTGTGCCTAACAAAAACTCATCACTTCTCCATGGGGAGCCCCAGTGTTGTTTGTAAAGAAGAAGGACGAGACGATGTGTATAGACTTTAGAGAGCTTAATAGGGTAACGGTGAAGAACCGTTATCCCCTGCCGAGGATTGATGATCTCTTTGATCAACTTCAGGGGGCGAGCTACTTCTCTAAGATCGATTTGAGTTCCGAGTATCACCAACTGCGAGTTAGAGACGAAGACGTGCCTAAGACTGCGTTCAGGACGAGATATGGTCATTATGAGTTCTTAGTCATGCCATTTGGGCTGACTAACGCCCCGGCAGCGTTCATGGACCTGATGAATAGGGTCTGCAGGCCGAAGCTCGACCGATTCGTGATAGTGTTTATTGATGACATCCTGATCTACTCGAGGAGTATTGAGGAGCACGGCCAGCATTTGAGAGAGGTGTTAAGCACCTTGCAGAGAGAGAGGCTATATACCAAGTTTTCAAAATATGAGTTCTGGCTTCGAGAGGTGCAGTCCTTAGGGCACGTAGTGACGAGTGCGGGAGTGAAGGTGGGTCCGGTGAATATTGAGGCGATTATGAGTTGGGGCCAGCCCACATCTGTGTCAGAGGTTTGCAGCTTTTTGGGTTTGTTCGGGTATTATCGGCGGTTTATCGAGAACTTTTCGCGGATCGCAGTGCCCTTGACGATGTTGACACGGCAGTCAGTGCCTTTTGTGTGGACTGAGGAGCAAGAGAGTGCCTTTCTGGAGTTGAAGAATCGGCTATGTAGGGCCCCAATTCTAGCATTGGCGGAGGGTTCCGAGGACTTTGTTGTTTATTGTGATGCCTCCTTTACCGGGTTGGGGTGTGTACTGATGCAGAGAGGCAAGGTGATTGATTATGCCTCAAGATAGCTTCAAAGTTACGAGTTGAGTCGGTCGGTGCACGATTTAGAGTTGGACGCCATTGTCTTGCCTTGAAGATATGGCGGCACTATCTTTATGAGACGCACTTCACAATGTACACCGACCATAAGAGTTTATAGTATTTATTTAGCCAGAAGGAGCTGAACATGACGCTGAGGCGCCACATGGAGCTCCTGAAGGACTATGATTGTGACATTCAGTGCCACCCAGGGAAGGCCAACGTGGTGGCCGACGCGTTGAGTTGGAGATCCTATGAGCAGACGGATACGTCTAGAGCTTCTCGATTAGAGGTCACGTCGACCTTGATTGATAGTCTCCGGTTAGCTCAAGAGGAGGGTCTGAGAGGTGAATATGTGCTTAGAGAAAGATTAGCAGGGCAGCTGGAGTTGTTGAGTAGAGATGACAGAGGATTGATGACTCTTCGAGGTCGAGTGTGGGTCCTTAGAGTAGGTAGTTTGCGGCAGCTGATTCTAAACGATTCTCATAAGTCTAGGTTATCGATTCATCCGGGCAGCACGAAGATGTATCGGGATCTACGGGTTCATTACTAGTAGCCGGGGATGAAGAGGGACGTCGGGAAATATGTGGAGGCATGTATGACGTGTCTGAGGGTTAAGAGCGAGCATCAGAAGCCGCATGGTAGACTTCTTCAGCCGTTAGAGATTCCAGAGTGGAAATGGTATGATATCACCATGGACTTCATTGTGAGACTCCCGCGGGCTGTTCGTGGGAATGATATGATCTGGGTTCTTGTCGATCGGCTTACGAAGAGTGCTTATTTCTTAGTCGTTCGTGGGACTATTTCGATGTATCAGCTGGCGCGCCTCTACATTAGTGAGATCGTTGCGAGGCATGGAGTTCCGAGATCTATCACGTCTGACCGAGATAGCCGATTCGTGTCGCGATTCTGGTAGAGTTTTCAGAGAGAGTTGGGCACCCGAGTTCAGCTGAGTACAGCATACCATCCTCTGACAGGGGGTCAGACGGAGCGGACTAATCAGACACTGGAGGATATGCTGCGAGCTTGTGTTATTGACTTTGGAGGTAGCTGGGATCTTCATTTGCCGATTGTTGAGTTTTCTTATAATAACAGCTACCACGCATCTATCGGCATGCCTCCGTTCGAGGCTCTTTATGGGCGTAAGTGTTTGACGCCTGTGTGTTGGGGAGAGCTTGGGGAGCGTCCTATCAGCGGGCCAGAGGTTCTTCAGGAGACGAGCGACAAGGTCGCTATGATTCAGCAGCGGATTAGGACAGCTCAGAGTCGCCAGAAGAGATATGCAGATCGCCAGATGTCCGAGTTAGAGTTTCAGGTCGGAGACTCCGTAATGCTGAAAGTCTCACCTTGGAAGGGGATTATCCGGTTTCGGAGACAGGGTAAGCTAGGCTCGCGCTATGTTGGGCCATTTGAGTTTGTTGAGAGGGTCGGGGATCAGGCTTACTGCCTGAACTTGCCTCCAGAGCTATCAGGAGTCAATAATGTGTTTCATGTTAGCCATCTTCGTAAGTGCTTAACCCGTGATGGTCAGCGAGTGCCTTTATCTGAGATTGAGGTTGATGATAAACTTCAGTATGCTGAGCAGCCAGAGGCAGTGACAGATCAAAAGGTGAAGAGGCTACGTAACAAAGAGGAGGCGTTAGTGTTGGTGCATTGGAAGCACCATAAGGGTACCAGCGCCACGTGGGAGCCAGAGTCAAAAATGCGTAGCCGCTATCCTCACCTCTTTAATTCGAGCTAGATTCTGAGGACAGATCCTTCATAACGAGGGAGGACTTGTAACATCCCAATTTTGGAAAACGTACGTGGAATTATTTCATTGGACTAATTAATTAATTTTGGACCCAGTGATATGAAATTGTATTTTGTGTTAAACGGGATCAGGTATTGGGTGTCGAACTGGGTTTAAGCCGGAAACATATATATAGCGTGAGCTGCTTGGTTATTAACCCACAACTTTCTTTCCAAAGGAAGTCTGAAATTGAGTGCGTATGTGTGTGTTATCCATCTCCAGCAGCTACAACCAGGAATTGATGCTCCAATCTGTGACTTAAAGCTCCCGAATTGTCATCAACCTCTCCTATTAAATCAATGTGAGTTTTGGGATTGAAATCGTGAATTAATCGTAGCTATTTGTTTATGAGATTATGAGTTGTGTGTATTTATGTTCCTGATCGAATTCGAGATGTTTTATTAAGTTATTTCGAGTTGGGTATGAGATTTGGGGATATTTCCCCTATTGCGAAGAACAGAGCAAACCTGCTACTGTTCGACAGCGAGCGCGACCGCGATCCTTTGATCGCGGGCCGCGATGTTATTGAGATGATCGCTGGAGGTTTGGTTCAGAGCGCAAATCGCGATGTGAGCGTGGCCGTGATTGGGGTGAGCGCGACGGCGATGGGGTCAGTGTGATCGCGATTGCTTGAGTGTGGTCGCGATGCAGCAGGGTTAGGGTTTTGGGTCGTGTAAATTGTGTGTTCGAGTCTTTGGGCTTGCGTGAGTTGTTGAGAACTGTGTATAGAGATGTTGGGTTGAGACTGTGATATTGAGTCGTGTGTTTTGATTTCAGAGTCTCGAGTTGATAGGGTTGGAAAAGGGCAGGGAACCGAGACTGAGTAGTATATCTAGCAGGGCAGGTGAGTTTGCATGCTTTTCTGAGATACTTGTACGATTATTTTATTGATACTTGCATGATCTTTTACTGAGCTTTTTACGAGATTATTATGAGTTTATTACAAGATTTTTATCGAAATATTATCATGCATGTATTATTGTGCGGTCTAGGGATTTGGGTACGTGGATTCGTCCACACGAGTTGAGTACCTATTTGAGCTACCTTGTGGGATCTCATATACCTGTTCAGTAGAGAACGCTGAACCTTTTATTATCGAGTTTATTTCTTTTATCGAGCTTTTATAATCGTACACTAACACTTGCATTCTCACCAGCGTTAGCTGACCCCGTGTGTGTTGTTGTATGTGTCTCAGGTGATCGGACTGCTAGTAGGCCTACTGGACACAAGTAGGTTTATGTTTCAGACGATTCGAGGAGTTAGCTACCTTTTCTAGAGGTAGTTATATTTTGTGGATGATTATATATACTTCGGATAGGTTGTGTTATGTTCAGAGACTCCCATGACTTGTTTATGTAATTAAAATTTTAAATTATTGGGGTTTCCCACGTATGCGTATCGGGATAGTGTAGAGATTATTATATTATGTTACTGATGGCGTGTTATTTACGTGGCAATTGGGGTTAGTTCGAGGGTGTTACATTAATTTATTATAATTATTTTAGGGAGAATTTCATATATACCCCTCCAAAACTTCATAATATCATATATACCCAACTTAAAATTTTAATATCATATATATATCCCTCCTAAACATCATAATATCATATATATCCAATTTTAATAATTAATATCACATATATCCCTTATAAACTTCATTAATATCATATATACTCAAATTCATTAATTTAACTATTTTTAATTTAAGACTCATATTTAATATTGATTATTTATTAATGACCATTATAACTTTTACTTATTTCTTCTTTCAACTAAATCTTCAAAATATCATATTTATCCAACTAATTAAAATATCATATCCCTTTAAATAATTTTATATAATTTATTATTGTAAACTTTACTATGTAAATTTTTCATACTAAAACAAATTAACAATAACAATAAAAAATTGTATTATATTTTTGCTCGTTTGTAATCAAATCGTATCGCCTTATTATATTTTCTTATTTGTTTTTTTCCTGCATTTTTCTATATACAATTAACTAATTATATATTATGTTCTTTCTTTTCGTTTTTTTTTCGAATTTATAGTTTTATTGCATTTTTTTTAATTTAGTATATATCTTTTGTTTTCTATATACATTAGTTTCTATTTTTTTCAAGCTTGCTTTCGTTTTATAATTATTGTTTTTACTAGTTTATTTTTGTATATTTTGTATTTAATCTAGTATTTAAATTATAACTTGTTATCTAATATTATTAGTTGTGTATATTTTGTGTTAACAATAAAATTATATATATTTTATCCTATATATTTAGAATCCAGTTTTATAAAAATTTGTTTAATAATTAGTGACGAGAAAATATTTAATATTAAAACTACCTGATGAAATTTGTATATTATTAGTAAATTAATTTTTCTATTATAATTATAGGGTTATTTTCATTAGTAAAGTAGTCAGTTTTTTTAAACAAGCCAAAAATTCACAATAATTATATTGTTAATATTAATTTGTTTTATGAGCAAAAATTTTTATGGTAAAGGTTTTACAAAATAAATTATATATGTGGGATATAATATTAAGAATTAATTTAAAAAATTAACCCATTCTTATTCTTATTCTTATAACTTACAATTGGCACAGTGAAACGCACCATTTTGGTGCTTCACTTTGCCATTTCACATTTTACAATAATTACAAAAACAGTCCTGTAGTTTATATTAAATTTTAGATTTGGCCCCTAAACTTTCAATTTTATAAAATAGTTATTGTTATCAAGGTTTATATTCAACATTGTTACTTATCTATTAACTTTAATTAAAATATTCATTTTGTCATTGTTTATATTTTTCACCAATCTAAATAAAAATTATTAACAATACTTATTTTAATAAAATAAATAGATCTAAAAATATTAATATTTTTAATCAATAAACAAAAGATAAATACAATAAAAAACATTGACACTAATAAATATATATATATATATATATATATATATATATATATATATATATATATATATATATATGTGTGAGTGCTGTGTATGTATGTATATATATGTTCCATATTTTGAACGAAAACATTTCGAATTAAATTGGTTCGTCGTTTTTCCATTTCGTTAAATTGGAAATCGAAATGGTTCATCGTTTTTTCTACTAAAACATTATAAATTAGATTGTTTGGTTGTTTTTTACGTTTGGTTAAATAAAAAATCGAAATGGTTATTCGTTTTATCCGTCCAAAATACTTAAGTTTAATTGGTCTTTTTTCCATTTGGTTAATCATATTGCTGGAAAAATTGAAATGTTCGTCGTTTCAATTTTATATGTTTTCGCTCAAAAAAAACAATGAACCATTTTGGTATTCAATTTAATCAAACAAGATAAAACAACCGCTTAATCTAATTATTAATGTTTTTGACCGGAAAAAACATTTAATAACTTTGATTTTCAATTTAACCAAACGAAAAAACAGCTAACCATATTAGTTTTAAATATTTTTGCTCAGAAAAAATGACAAACCATGTTAAATTTAAACGATTGGAAATAACGCCCCACTGATTTAACTATAAATGTTTTCGCTTGGAAAAAAACGAAAAACTCGATCTAATTTTTAAGTTAACCGAACAGAAAACAATTAATGCATCTATAAATTATTCCGATAAAAAAAAAAAGACAAATTATTTCACTTATTAATTTTTTTAACGGATGAAAAAATGAAAATTTTTAAAGCTTAATAAATATTGAACTCAACATTTTTTATATTTATATATTTGTAAATAAAAGTATTCATTTTGTACAACAACTTCTTCAATATTTGATTAGATATTTAAATATTGAAAAATTTCTGTTTTTACCTCAACTTGATGAATTAAATAACACTGTTTCATTTTATTTTGTTTTTTGGTTTTTGCCTCTCAACAGATGTATATAAAACGTCAACTTTTGTTGTTCGTAATTTTTGTGAAAAAATGAGTTTACTATGAAAAAAGCAACATGTTTTTTATATTATTGCGGTATAGCCTCTTTGTGTTACTTTTTACCAATAAAATGTGTAAATTATTTATTTGTTTGTGATTTTTGAATCTACTTTTTTTTTTTTGCCAAAAAAAATCATTAAATGTGAGGGCTTTTCGTGGCATGTTGTTTTTTTGGGTAAATATAAGACTGATTATGAAAAAAAAATATTTTTTTTTCGAAACCAGAAAGAAAACAATAACCTAAAGACTTATTTAGGAAAACATAACATGGATGGACGAAACCACAAAAAAACATGAAATCATATTCTTTTATTGTTTTGTACATATAAAACCCTAAAAAACAATATACTTTAGACATCATCAATTGAGTCGTATAAAATTCGTAAAAATAATGTAACTCACTAATGCTTAAATACATAAATGCTCTTACGTTGTTGTCATCGTTAAACATGTTTCTATTTATTAACATCATATGTTACCGTAAACGATAAAAACCACATATGCGCGGGCAACCATAACACTAGTTTATTACATGAATAAAACACATATATAAATTGCAGTAATTGAATTCTTATAATAACAAGTAGATATAACACTTATATTAAATTATTAAGTAATATTAAATATATAAAAAAATTAAACATAAAGTAAAAAACTAAATTAATTACTTAGGAACCAAATGTTTCAAAAGGCAACTTTTGTATTTTTAAAAGGTTTAGTGAGTTACTATTGGTGTGCTTTTTCAAAATTAAGAACGAAGCCTGAAGTTTATACTAGGGGTGAGCGACGGGTACCATTTTCCGAACCCGAATCGGTATCGAACCGGTACCGGTACCGACCGATACCGAATTAATATATTCGGTTCGGTATTCGGTTTTTAAATTAGCTAAAATTCGGTATTCGGTACTTTCGGTTCGGTATTCGGTTCTTAAATTAGCTAAAATTCGGTATTCGGAACCGAACCGACACCATATAAAATTATACGGTTCGGTATTCGGTTCTTCCAAAACTAATAATTCGGTTTCGGTATTTTCGGGATCGGTACCGGTTCGGTTCGGTACGGTACCGAGCTCACCCCTAGTTTATACAAACTACAAGGATCATTCATGTAATTTACTATTTTCTAAATTCAAACACTAAAAATATTAGCTTATCTGCTTATTTAGTTTTTAGAACTAATAAGCAAATCAAAAAAACTATTTGTCAACAACAAGTTTTGTAATTTCTATTTATCTACTTATTACTTACGTACGGAGTATTTCATATATATCCATCTAAAACTTCATAATATCATATATATCAAACTTAAAATTTAATATCATATATATCTCTCCTAAACTTCATAATATCATATATATATATATATATATATATATATATATATATATATATATATATATATATATATATATATATATATATATATATATAGGTGTGAGTTCAATCGAGAACCTATATGCATCGAAGAACCTTGGAGAGCCACAATGCATCGCAAGAAAATCGTAATGCATCACGCGGGAAGTCGATGCATCACGCGGGAATTTGATGCAGCACCTGGAAATAATGATGCATCACGCGAGATTTTGATGCATTTATGGTGGTGCATCGAGGTTCTTCGATGTTCTTCGATTCACCTCTATATATATACCCAACTCAAGTTATATATACTACTATATAAAGCATTTAACTATTTGATCTTAAATACAACTCATTATACATTAGGTACAAGTTAATAAAGCATATTCTTAATTTTAAGATGTATAAGCATTTGAAGCATAATGTACAATCCTTTGTTACAAATAAATTTTGGAGTTAATTATAAAAATGGTCCCTGTGGTTTGTCTTAAAATTTGAATTTGGTCCTTGAACTTTTAATTTTGCAGAAACGGTCCTTATTTTCATAGTTTGTTTGCAATTTTGGTTCCTCAACCTATTAACTTTTTTAATATGACCAAATTACCATTATTTTGATGCAAACTATAGGGACCATTTCTACAATTAATTTTTTTAACTCTTTTATATTCTTAATTAAAGAAATTATTTTTTAGTGTTACTTAAATTTTATAAACTATATAAATAGAAAAGAATTATATAATTATTTATGTTGGTTCATAAATGATCTAGATATTTTTTAGTCTTAATTAATTTTAATTTATTATAATCAAAGTGTAAACCAATCAAAATTTATAATCGAAAAAATCATTCATGTTTAGAAAATATTTTCTAGAGGTTTCGTATATAAAATATTATAAAAATATTTAACTCTATAATTATTGATGTTGGTTCATAAATTTATAATAAAAAATATGTTTGTTGGTCAAATATATTTTACTTTCTTCTTAAATAAAATTCGCCAAAGATTCTATTTTATAATCCGTTCACATTTGTATTAAAGCAAGGTGATAATGGTAAAATGATAAATCTAAACGGTTTAAATTTTTAAGGTGTCGATTTAATCGGATTAAAATGAAAAGTCAAATTGAGAGACGAAAGAAGATTGAAAACCTGATTATATATCTCAATTTTTATGTAAAGATCTGACAAACTAAAGTTTGATTATTAAAGTTGTTAATCATGAATCTCAAAGATGTTGTATGGACCTAAAATTTTAAATCGTTTTTGGTGTAATTAAAAATTAAAACGATAAAATAATTGATACGTTAAATAAAAAAATTTGAGTCATTTGGAAGGTTTTTTTAACTGGGTCAAATTAAACGTTAAATTTTTATTTATTTAAGTTCTTTAATATTTTGAACTTTAATTAAACTGTTGGCTCATAAATAATTTTTTTAATAATTTATTAAAGTTAATTAACACTAACAATAAAGTAGAGTCAATTACATAAATGTTCTTTGTGGTTTGATCAACATAATTATTTTTTGTTATAAATGTATGAACCAATATAAATAATTATAGAGAAAAAATTTCTTATTTATGAAACCTTTAAAAAATAATTTCTAAACATAAATGATTTTTTCGATTATAAATTTTGATTGGTTTACACTTTGATTATAGTAAATTAAAATTAATTAAGACTAAAAATATCTAAATCATTTATGAACCGACATAAATAATTAAATAATTCTTTTCTATTTTTTATAGTTTATTAAATTTAAGTAACACTAAAAAATAATTTATTTAATTAAGAATAAAAAAGAGTTAAAAAATTAATTGTAGAAATGGTCCCTGTAGTCTGCATCAAAATAAGGGTAATTTGGTCATATTAAAAAAGTTAATAGGTTGAGGGACCAAAATTGCAAACAAACTATGAAAATAAGGACCGTTTCTGTAAAATTGAAAGTTCAGGGACCAATTCCAAATGTTAGAACAAACCACAGGGACTATTTTTGTAATTAACTCCAAAATTTGAATTGATTTTAAATGTCTGTGCTTTTGAATTCTTGAGACCCGTAAAAACATTGGGAACACGGTGAACTCTTCCTCTTCTCTAGAAAAAGACATGATACAAAGTTTCTCTCCAATGCACGACACCTGAGAAGTTTATCCCATCGCCTGATGTTCTTCTCCGACCAACCAACCGGCAGATGCACATTTGGAGAGTCCTTTTATCTCATTTCTCGATATTTTTCTCCTATTCCCTCACAGATCATTCTAGGGTTGTTCATACCACTTGAATCTTTATTCTCTGATCTGAACGCCCACCGGAGCTACCAGTAGTATCCCAGAACTAGTCAAGCACTTCTCCGAGGTCGAGCTGCTCCGCGGTGAACATGGAGGTGTGAGCATTTGGCTGATGTCGAGCCATTTGTCTCAAAATTCAACTTAGATTCTTTCAAGACTACATCCGACATCAAAATGGAATGCTCACCTAACCCTTTGACCGATTCCCAACCATCAACCTTCGTCGGATTCGAATTCATCCTAGGAGACTTCATAACACAGTTTAAATTTCTTTCAGTGAACATATGATTGAGCATGTCTCGGATTCAACATCGCCGTTAAGTTTCCATCGATGTTCAAGACCGACAACAATTACCGGTGATGAAGTCTCCGAGTTCCCATGTTTTTTCCTATTAATTTTAAAGATTTTCAGAATTCATCCTCAAAGTAATCTGCGTTTCTTATATGTATGCCACTATGCCTAGCTTGTTGTAAAACAAAGTGTTGCAATAGAAAAGTATGTGTCTCCGATGTCAAGCACCTTTGTGGTAATTGGATTAATTGTTTTTAGTTGGAATTACTCCTGTCATAAATAAAATAAGGGTTAAAGTCATACAAATGTACGTTCCTTTATTGAAATTATCGATATGACTAATTTACTTTTTCATTTAATTGGATGGTACTTGTACTCAAAGGTGACTTGTCGATATGGTACGTATGACCGGCAACTATGCTGACATGACAGTTTTTTGTTGATTCAAACGATGACATGACATACTTTTTATGGCATGGCACTTACATTAGTAATAAGTATGCTTGAACGAAATCATAATATCATATAGTACCCGTTGTACATTTGATTTCAAAATGTTAACCACCAAACACCCATAAACACAATATGCTTAAACGAAATCGAAATCGATTCCAAAAATGTAACCATCAGTCATCAAATGTAGCATATCAAACAATAAAATCCAAGTACAAGTATCATCCGGGTAAAAAATATACATTAGTCATATCGATAGTTTCATTAAAGTAGCATACATTTGTACGACTTTATCCCAAAATTAATATATTAAAAAAACACCAAATGTACCATATCAACAATAAAATCAAAGTACGAGTATCATCCGGGTAAAAAAACTGCATTAGTCATATCGGTAATTCCAGTAAATTAGCATACATTTGCATGACTTTATGCCAAAATAAATGAAAGAAAATGAATTTTCATCCATTTTTCTAGAAAAAAGGCACTACCTTTAATGTTATATGCAACCTTGTGTCAAGTATTTTATTGCAAGTGTAATTTGTAAATCAAGTATTTTAATGTTACTTTGTTTATTCTATAAAAAGAAGTTATAACCTTAACTTTCCTCAACTTATATGACTTTTAGGAGCAAAAAAGAGTTGTTTGGATGTTTTTGCACTCTTCACCGAATAGGTATGACACATGCATGATATGGATTATTTATTTAAATAATTTTGATTATTGGGGACTATTATATATGACACGTTGTCTTCACTCGATTCTTAATTTAGTCAAAAATTTTAGGGTTAATGCAGGTATAATGACTTGATTTTACATGTAATGTGTTATAGTGGTAAATGATATTTGAAATATTTTTGAGTTTTAAGTTTTAACTAGCTTGAATTGAATGAACAAGATTATAAGTTGAAGAATGTGTAGGTATTGTTATTATTATCTATTACTATATTATAAAGGGTCTTAAACAGTTATGCTTTTCATGACATTTGTATGCCTTCACTTTTTATTCATCTTTTACAATTATATTGTATGTCTTTTATGTTTCATTCATTTTAAGGACTCTATATTTTTCTTAGTTATCTTCACAGAAGAGATGATGAACCAGACCTCCTTTAAATGTAAGTATCTCTTGATATAAATTATACAATTTTATACACAGATTATCTTTATTCTTGTAAGCATGTCACCTTGCTAATATGTTGCATTTTTTTAAGAGTGAATTACAAAAATGGTCCCTATGGTTTGCATAAAATTTTGGATTCAGTCCCTGTGGTTTTAATTTTGCATAAACAGTCCTTATTTGCATTGTTTAATTGCAGAAATGGTCCATCTGTCCCATTTTTTCCTAAATGACAATTATACCCTTTTCATTAATAGCAATTTTGGTCCCTTTCTTTTCATTAATTTTTTTTTATTTTTAAATCTTAATTTATTATTATTATTATTTAAGATGTATTTATTTTTTTATTAAAGTTATAATTTTTATCTATTTAATTAATTTATTTTGCGTTTCTATTATGTATTTAATTTATTTATTACAATTTTATTTATATTAGATTTTATTATTATAATATTTATGTATTTTTTGTATTTTATATGTTTCCATCTATTTATCTCATTACGTTAATATATTTTGAATTCATTATACCTTTTTAAGAAAAATATATAAACTTAAGATTTAACTCGTTTGGATTTAGATTTTTGTTACATTATTATTTTGGTTTAAATTAATATTCCATTTGTTTTGATTGAAATATTTTGTTACATTAAAACATTTAAGTCAAAACAAATTAAAATGTTAGGTGTATATAGTATTCTTGTAAATTATAATTAAAAATTATGATTAATTCGAATCATATTAATGTAACAATATAATCATATTAAAAATAATAAATGAAATGTAAGATAAATAAAAGTTTATATAAATCGTAACATATTAGTATAATAACATATTTAAAATTTTTTGTTAGGTAAATACGTTTTAAGTAGGTTATAACTTTCGAGTAAAATATATAAACATAACATTTCATTTGTTATGACATAAATATATTGTTATATTAATATGTTTTGGTTTAATCTATACTATATAAAATAAGAAAACTACTTGGAGTTTCTGGACCATTGGATGGAAAGAAATCAATGGTCCAGATTAATGACAACTCATAATTATTTATGAAATGTCTCTTATACCCTTAATTAATATCAATAATTATACCTATGTCATTTTTTTAATTCATTTTCCAAATTTACTACCTTAACTTAATTACATTAAATTTTGATTTTAATTTTTTCATTAATGAATTAATATCATATTAATATATACCTAAAATAAATATGTGTCATTATCATCCTTAATGATCATAGTTAAATTCAAATGTAAAAATTTGGATTTAAATGTAGAAGTGCATTAAATAAAGTTAAAAATTTTTGTTAATTATTTTGCTAACAATATTTAAAATTTAATTGATAAAACTTCAATTGTGAATATGATATTTAATTGATAAAACTTCAAATGTATAATAAAGGAAAACATCAAATGTCACGTGTCACCTCTACGTTCACCAAAAAGATAATTACAACTTATAAAAAATAAAAGATAAATACAATTTAATGTTTTTTAAAAAAGATAAATATACTCTATTTTTTATCTGTAAATAATAAAAAATAAACACAATTATTATTTTTGTATGTTTTTATTTTTACTCATATACATTTTATATAAATAAATTTAATTAAAAATATCCACGTAATACGTGGGTTATAAACTAGTTATAATTTACAAGAAAATTATATAAACCTAACATGTTATTTGTTTTGATTTAAAGTTTTAATGTAACAAAATATATAAATCAAAACAAATAGAATATCAAATTTAAACCAAAATAATAATGTAACAAATATCTAAATCCAAATGAATTAATCCTAAGTTTATATATTTTTCTTAAAAACTAAAAAGATATAGTGAAATCAAAATTTATTAACGTAATGAACTAAATAGATGAAAACATACAATAAATAAAATTTTAATAAATAAATTAAAAACGTAATAGAAACATAAAATAAATTTATTAAATAGATAAAAATATAACTTTAATAAAAAAATAAATACTTTTTAAATAATGATAATAATAAATTAGTTAAATCATCATTTATTAAGTTAAGATTTAAAATTTAAAAACAAAAACAAAAGTCAAGAAATTAAAGGGACCAAAGTTGTTATCAAGAAACAGGGCATGATTGTCATTTAAGAAAATAAATTAGGCACATGGACCATTTCTGCAAGTAAAAAATGCAAATAAGGACTATTTATCCAAAATTGAAATCATAGGACCGAATCCAAATTTTTATGCAAACCACAGGAACCATTTTTGTAATTTACTCTTTTTGTAAATAGGGATGCTTTAGAACCCACAATACCGCCAAATTTTATCGTCATCTCATCATTTGATCATGATCCATTTCTTTCATGTTAAATCAATATGCATGCATTATGAATCCTTTTTCACTTGCAGCCGTATTACCTCATGTCGGTATTCGTTATGGCTAGCTTTTGGGGCCAAATTTTCATACGAAAGTTGGTTGCATTCCTACAAAGAGCTTCACTTATCGTATTCATTCTTTCGGCTGTTATCTTTGCCAGTGATGTTGTCATGTTACGATGGTCGATGTGTAACTTTCTAAAATCCAATTATCGTGGTGTACTTTATCGTCGAGATATATGTACAAAGATGAACTTCATTCAATATGCATGGGTTATTAGCATCGATAAAAGATGATTCACAGTCATGAATTCATGGGTTTTCTTGACTTTTGTAGTAGTCAATAATCATTAAAAAGACTCCGAAAGTTAGTGCAGAAATAGGATCAATAATACATGATTCATGTTCATGATATAGTAGTGACACGTGGTTTTCAGTCACCGCAACTTTTCACAAATTCGTGGCCACCGATCTTGTAGTTTTGTGCTTGGTAGCTTCTTGGCTTTTTTAACCAGGGTTGGGTAGGATTACTTTTATCCATGATTTGCAGTTTCATGAAATGATTGACATAATATGCTTTTATTTATTCTTCTAAACAATAAAAATTATCATTAAATATTTATGTATTTTATCATTCAGTTTCCTTTGGACTAATTGTTAATTATACGTTCTGAATTGATCCATATTTGTAATGTAATGATCATTTAAAATGATTTGCTTTTGTAAGTATGCTTTTTAAAATGATTAATATTAGTAATTAAATCTAAGTATTTTCTGTACAGTTGTACTATTGGGCTTGTAACATCTAACTCCACAACTTAATATGGTCTAGCAGAAAGTAAATTGGGCCGCTGCCAATTCTAGCTCCACCACACCAAATATATCTGACTAAAGTAATTGCATTATATAATATATCAAAGATTAATGAAATATTTAAAGTTGAAGCATTTCAACAAAATGGATCCAATATGAAATATCTAAAAACACACTTTTAGGATATAATGACGATCATAAAATTTTGACCATACCCTAGGCAAAATCTGAATGTATAGTTGTTCTTACATAACTAATGTCAAAACAAACAAGAGAAAAAATAATTAACTTGGTAAACGGAAACTGTGAGTTGAAGTCGATGCACATGCATATGATTTATACTTGATATCAAGAAAAATCTAGCCATGACGTTTGTGAATACCTTAACCGCTGAAAATATTTGTAAATGACATAATAGTCGTATTTATGTGATGGTTCTTCAAGTATTCCAATAGAAGAATCTTCTTTTTCATATAAAAAATTAACCTCGTGTAGGAATTGAAATTACGTTTTTGAAACATGTGTGCTTTAAGTTTACCTTTAGATACTGTGACTTCTACTTTTATGGTTAATAATTTGTTTAGGCTTAAATTTGACCATTGGCTTACCACACATTGCGATCTTATTTATAGAAGTTTGATTGAAAGACGAGAATGATTTCAACCAATATCAAAAGTTTAATAGTTTAATAATAATTATTCAATTTTTTAAATAATCTAAAGCTTAAAATTTTATTTAAATTTAGATATTCAAATATCATTACTTTAAAGGGTTTAACATCATTTTGACCATCCAACTTTCAGATTTGTCCTATTTAGCCGTTAAACTGTTTTTTGTTATGATTTAACCATTAAACTTTAGTTTACTAACTATCTCATATATAAAGATCTCTTTTTAACTCTCTGTGTTTTTTTAATTAATGCAATCCCTGTATAATGGTGTACATAACAACAACATTATGATGTTTCTTTTTAGCTCTTAAAAACAATTTTCTTTACATAAAACACCTCCTCCTACATCATTAGCCAATACTAAAAACTATTTTAAGCATCAACACCAAACATATTAATAACCTAAATTTAAATTATAATTTCTTTGAATTTCATTCCATGAAACAAACGTCACCTAAATGTAAAATATTTGTCGTCGCCGCTTTGCGCGGGTACACTACTAGTTAATATCATATATATATATATATATATATATATATATATATATATATATATATATATATATATATATATCACTCTTAAACGTTATTAGTGTCATATATACCCATATTTAATAATTTAATTATTTTTAAATTTTGATAATTAATATCACTTATCAATTAATAATCATTTTACCCTATTTATTTCACCTTTCAACTAAACTTCAAAATATCGTATTTACTCAACTTAAATTAATTCTTAATAACATATCCCTCTTAATAATTTTATATAACTCATTTTTTGTAACTTTTTACTATATAACTTTTTCATAGTAAAACAAAACGTTAAAAATATAATCATTGAGAAAACGTTGGTTCGTTGCACACTCAACCTACAACAACTTACAATACATTACGTTTAGTGATGCAAAGAAAAAAAAATATACTCCATATCAATTCAAGGGCAAAACAAAAAAGTTGTATAATATTTTTGTTCTACTTATTTCAAGTCTCATCATCTTTTTTTTCTTATTTGTTTTTTCCTGCATATTTCGATATATTATTAACCGATTACATATTATATTCTTTATTTTCTTTTCCTTTTAGATTTTGTAATCGTGTTTCATTTCCTTCTTTTAAATTTAGGATACATTTAATATGTTAGTTCTATTTTTTTTTTTGTTTCTTTTAATTTTGCTTTCTTTTTATAATTATCACTAGATTATATACGCGTGTACTATATGGGTTGAATTTAAAAAAATTAACAGTAAATATTTATAAAAACACATGAAATATTTATAAAAACTTTGAGTTTATTATATTTGAGTTAATCATATATTAGATAAGTTAGATTAGATTATAATAGATTATATTGGATTTATTTTAATTAAAAATTAATTTCAGTAATCACATGTTGGAGATTGAAGTTTTGACACGTGGCGAATTAAATGAGGGGTCGACACGTGATAAATTAGTTATTTATTTAATAGTATTTATAGATTATAGATTTTTTTTAGTTTAGTTTTTTATTGTTATGTGTAATATAGTATTTATGTGTTATTCATTGTTATTAGTTGTGAATATATTTAATGTTAATGATAAGATTTTCATCACATATATTTAGAGTAGGGTTTTATAATAATTATGTGATAATTATTAACGAGCAAACATATTAATTTTTAAATAGTCAGATGAAATTTACATGTGATTAGTAAATATAAGTTTAATAAATATAGGGTCATTTTCATTAGTAAAGAAATCTTTTTTCAGACAAACCAAATTTTCTCAATGAATATAATGTTAATGTAAATTTGTTTTACGATAAATAATTTATATAGTAAAAGTTAAAAAAATAAAGATTAAAAATTAACTTAAGTTTGAGCAAATATGCTATTATAAAGTTTAGTTAAAAGAAGAAATAAATAAGTGTATAATGGTCATTAATTAATAGGTAATATTAATTATAAGTTTTAAAAATAATCAATTTATTGAATTGGGGTATATACAATATTAATAATGTTTAAGAGAGTATTAATTAATCATAGTCTAGTGAAAGGTTTCGAATTTCTTGGATTATAAGCATTCAGTTCAAGTTTTGGAGTTTAATTTCGCACGGATAGCTACGGATTTGGTACACTCGTTCCTTAAACTTTCTGATTTCATAATGGTTTTTATTTATTTGAGTTTAATTTTGGGTTTTAGAATGATTAATGAGTAGTTTTCTTGTTCACCCGCTTGGGATAATGGATTCTATGTATTAATTGGTATATTATTGGATTGATTGATAGATTTTGGTTTATATTTGTTGGATTCTTGATTATTTCATATTTTCTTGTTAAATATCAGATTTTTATTAATCTTTTAGCAATGTTTTGCGATAATAAAGTATTAATTAAATCTGCGTTTTAAAAAGAAAGATGCTTTAAATGAAAAATTAATAGTCAATTATCTCTTCTAGGCATTCTGTTGCGATAATGATCTGATAATTGATTGTTAATCTAGAATTTTATGCGTTTGTTGGTTCTTATGCATTGTGTTGCGATAATAGGGTTGACAAATCGTAAAGTTTGATTTTTAAAATGACAAAGTCAATTTGTTGGATTTCGGTGTTAATCGATTATCTTTAGGCATTGTGTTGCGATTATAAGATTTATTGGTTAATATTGGAGTTTTGACGAGTTGCTTTGTTTTCATCACGTGGTTATCAAGATTAAATATTTTAACTTGAAGTAATTAAATAATCGGTAAATTAAACCAAAATCCGAGCTTAATTGAATTTATAATTGGTTATCAACCAATTTATCTTTAGTCAGTCATTTCAATCCATCGCCAATTAATTATAGTTTTCTAATTCCAAGTGGATGACGCTTTCGTAATATAAGAGTTTCGTGAAGTTTAATTTATTATAGATCTTTACTTAAGTTGGTTCTGATTTAATTCTGCTCTCGTTAGTTTGTTTCGCTTTATTTAGTTGTATTTACTTGTTTGCGATCGTTATATAGTTTAATCAGCGTTTGCTGGTATTCGTTTTTATTTTAATTTGAAAAAGCCAAAAAAAATTAGATTAACTAATTATTTAGTTAATTGTTTTAATTGTCTTAGTTGTTAATCCCATCAAAAAAGTCTGAAATAGCTAAATATTGGTTTAGGTTGTAATATTGGAGTATCCGATCTTTATTCCGTTCCCTGAGTTCGATAAATCCTGGGTGATTCTTAAAGCTATATTGCACACGATTGGTACACTGCCAGTTGTGTAATTTATACTTTGGGTTCATTTAGACATTAAAACCTGAGGTGTGTTTTGCACGCGTCAGGTACACATTAGTTGCTGTTTTGGGTAATTGGGTAGTTGACTTCTCGGACTTGAAAAACCGTTTCACAGGGTCATCACATGTCCCCTTGTAGAAAAATTATATTTGGTAATTTGTTGACATCATGTTTGATGCCGTTAGTTGTAAAAGTTTTAAATTGTATCAAGTATCATGTATCAATTATTTTTAAATACTACTTCAAAGTGTATTATAATTATTTGAGCGTTTCACATATAATCCAAACACTTAAAATACAATATTTATGTCACCATAACATATTATAATCTAATAATCAATCTTAATAATTAAAATCAAACACCCTCTTAATTAGGGAGAATTTCATATATAACCTTTTAAAACTTTATTATATCATATATACCCAACATAAATTTTTGTTATCATATATATCCCTCCTAACTTCATAATATCGTATCTACCCAACTTAAGAAAAGCTGAGAAAAACGTGATGGAAATCGCCCTAAGTCGTTACAAAATCGTCTCAATCGAATCTGGAATCTTCACCAATGCTTGTAAACTTGAAGAATAACGAAACCCTAAGATAAAACTATTATTAACTACGCAAAACTACTGAAAACCGAGAGGGAGATCACCAAAATTCGTCTCAAATTTCTGGAATCGCCCCGAATGCTTGTAAACTTTGAGAAAATCGAAACCCTAGGCTAAAACAATGATTATAACTTCGAAAACCTACTTGAATATGGGAAAAAAACTGGAAAAATTCATAAAACTATGCTGAAAATCGAGTACTGCTTCCTTCTTTTCGTTCTGACCGCTTCTCGTCTGTTTATAGGGATTCTGCGCCGCCTACGACCGTATACCTTAAGTCCTACAGTCGTAGGTCTCTTTGACTTGCTCAAACCCGTGCCCTAGCCTCCTATGGTCGTAGGCTTCTCCTCCTACGGTCGTAGGCTCCAAAAATCACAACTTCAACTCTTTTATTCTTGGAAAATTAATGTGACAACTTGTCGTGGCTTCAAACTCAGCCGGTTTTTCCTCGATGTTAGTTACTTCGTCGATAAAACCTCATTTGGTCCTATGAATCACAAAAATGAATGAATTGGATATCTTTTACACGTATTTCGGGAGAAAACCGACCAAAATGCAAGGTAAATGATGCCAAAAATATGTATAAATATGAACATATCAGTACCGGTGGTCTCGATACCACTAGCTTTAGGATAACTAAACAGTTAGGAAGTTTACAGGCTCTCTATAAGATAGCTCAAGACCTGAAACATGTTAACAACTAAATGGTCAACATAACGTTGAATGAGTTACTAGATTAGATATGACATAATGCATATAGATGCGATGATGATCAAACACAACGATTCCAGATGGCACATCTCAAATGCATAAAGTATGCGATCAAGTACCACATGCCCCCTTCATGGTACGGGGTTCCCTATCATAGTCGGGAGTGGTGTTGCCTCTAGCAAAGTACGAGGTTGTTCCTGCCATAGTCAGAACTGTCTCTATCATAGTCAGGACTTCCGACAATTCAAGTACGTCGGTCGTCCAGCATCCAAAGGGGCCGAGAATAATCCATGGATATCTAAGTAAGTTCAAACGATTAGCTCAACAAATGAGGTCCACAATGCCTCAAGATCAAATATGATTTAAAGAATATAGAGATGTATGCAAGCAATTATAGATGATACGATATGAACCAACATTATATGATCATCAACATGTCAAAAATCTCAACATATGATACATTATGAAAATCTAATGTTAGAACTCATAGTGATCGACAATAAGATTACGACCTCCACAACACGTCCCAAATATAGGCCAATACAAGTTAAACTTTAAATTGAAACATGGATTCTTCAAGTCACACAAGTACTTTGGAACTTCAAAATTATTCCCAATTATGTAAACACATGACCTATAATATTATATAAAAGTTGCATGAATAACTCAAACAAAACAATCAAATTATCAAGACCAAACGTCTCATATTTTTGTTTATATCTAGCTGTGAAAAATAAGTTTTTAACGTCATTATAGATTGAGTTATTTTAACATATTTTAAGTAAGATAAAGTAGATTATTTTATTTTTCATATCCAACTTGAATAATCTCAAACGGATCTATAACCAATTCTATATGAATTTATAAAGTTTGATATCACCATTTCCGTTAATTGTAGGTCAGCAGCAATCTCATGCACTTTTGACCTCTTTAAAGTTCAATTTAGCTTCATATGACCATTATATATTAAAGTATACTCTTTAGCTTTCTAACGGCGTATAGCACATCCAAAACGGAGCTTCGAGTGATTTTATATGAACTTTACAAGACAACATGTCAAGACTGTCCAAAAACTCAAAAAATCATATGAGATTTGTCTCAATTCTTAATTTGACATATATTAAACATTTCAATTCAACTCATATCAACAACATAATAATACCAAAGAGTTTACAAATCATTTGGGTCAGTCATACACCAATTTTAAGCCAAAATACATTCAAGACATTTTATCAAACACTTCGCGTACGGTTAAAAAACAAAACATCATTTTGAGCTTTTGCTCGTACTTATCCCCGACTAGAGGTGGGCAAAATCGGGTTTGACCGGGTTCCGGTTCGGGTTTGACCACCGAACCGGGTTGAGTCAAAAGTCAAAAACCGGGTTGGGGGAGAAACCGGTTCGGGTTGTACCCGATTTGGGAGGTGAGGAAACCCAACCCAATCCTAACCGGTTGGGTTCGGGTTGAACCTGGTTTTATATATTTTTTTTAAAAAAATTCCATCAAACACTTTTTTTAACTAAAAAACTTATTCCAACATTTTATTTTACTAAAAACTTATTCAAACATATTAAAAAAATTATTCAAACATTTTATTTTACTAAAAATTTATCCAAACATATTTAAAAACTTATTCAAACATAACTAAAAACTTCAAAATTTATTAAATAAACTAAATTTACTAAAAACATCAAATTTCATTAATTAAAAACATCAAAGTTACATTTTTTATATTAACTACTAAAAATCTCGTAATCAATATATAATTTCTATTGAAACGTAAACATACTAAAAAAACATCAAATTTTATTAATTAAAAACATCAAAAATAAAGTTGAAACATAAACATAAACTTAAGTCATATATTCCCAACTTCGTCATTGGTTTCTTCTTCGGAGGTAGCCTCGCGCGAAGCTTCGTCGAGAGCAATTTCTTCATCGGAAAGTGAGATTGCATTGCCTTCTTGAACCTCGATTTCATGTATTTGTTCTTCATACTCTAGTTCACCTTCGAGTCTTGATGTGTGTTGTATACGTTCGGCCGCGTCTAAGTAATCCTTCAAGCAAATACACATCTCTAATGATGCCGGTGTGAGTTTTGTTCTTCGTACAGATAATACCCTGCCACTAACAGAAAAAGCAGATTCCGAAGCTACCGTAGAAGCTTGGACGGTTAGTAAATCTCGGGCCATAGCGCTTAGAACGGGAAATTGAGATTCCCTTCCTTGCCACCAAGCCAATATATCAAATTGTGAGAATTGTTGGGGTCCCATAGTAGCCAAAAAATCGGTTCCCGTATATCTCCCAAATTCGCTACTTGATTGTCCGTCACCCTCACCCCTAGATCGTTTATTGTTTTCTTGTCTTAAACTATTATATAAGTTCAACATCGGATCCGAACTATTATAAGTAAAATATGATGATGAATCCGAAGTTGAAGAAACATTTGTTGAACCATATTTATTAAAATAAACTCCAAATAACTCTTTAAAACATTTGTTAAAATTTGTTTTTGTATTATGCGAAAATAATACATTATCGTCATTTAAATCCAAATCCAAAGAAATTTTATCGATAAGTAGTTCCACCCCACTAATATTCAAACATGGGTTTAATGCGGGGGCACAAGTAATTATAGGTGGCATTTCTTTAAAATACTTTCTAAGTTTTTCTTTCATTGGCGCAATAATACTTGGAAATACTCCACCCATAAATTCGTATGTGCCTAATGTTGAACACATTAAAAAGATTTGATTAAGTATCAAATGACTCGTAGGATAATAAACACCCGATAATAAAGTTGTTGCATTTTTAAAAATTTCGAGCATATCGGTCATTTGTTTAATTGTATTCCAATTATCAACCAAAAATGGTGTAACTAGTCCCTTAGCGGCAAGACTATCATGAAACATTTGTAATGTATCTTTTTGACGTAAACCACATAAAAACATATGATGAGTCGAATTCCATCTTGTGGGAACATCCCAATTAGGGCCCAAGAAAACGGAATCCGTGTCCTTACACAATTTCATATATCTTTTATATCTAATTTTGTGGGAACAAAATATATCCGATAACATTTGTTTATAACTATCTTTTATAGCACTCATTTGGGTTGTCGCTAGTCCGTCTTGCACCACCAAATTTATTATATGTGCAACACATCGACTATGATAAAAAATACCTTCCAAAGGGGGTTTAAATTTTAGTATTAGTTTTTTTACGGCGCTAGTATTATTACTCGCGTTATCAAATGATATTGAAAAAACTTTTTCTTGTAGATTAAAAAAATTTATTGCGTCACGTAAAATTAAAAATAAATTTTGACCCGTGTGAGGATACTCAAAGCTTTCAGAAACAATCGTACGTTTCATCATTTGCCATGTTACGGGATCAACCCAATGTGCGGTAACACAAAGGTATGAACCGGGCAAACCATGAGGAGCCGACCAAACATCGGTTGTTAAGTTTACGCTTGTATTTAAATTTTGAAATCCTTTTTGTAGTTCTATTTTAGCTTTTTTCCATAATTTCAAACAATCGCGTTTAAGAGTAGCACGGCTTACTTCATTGTATCGCGGTTGAAGAGTGTTTTGGATCACCTTAGTCAATCGCGGGTTGTCAAAGTGATTGAACGGCAAACCTTCTTGAATCACGAAGCATGCAAATTCGTGACGACACTTCTCCGCCGAGTAGGTAAAAATACCTCCATCCCGTGACATCGATGCTTGACCCTCTTCCGGAATGGTTTTGAGTCCTTGACAATATTTTTCGGTATGCAACTTCAACGTCGTGTTGGATTCGGGTTTCAACAAATGACCGCAATGTTTACATTGCGCCTTCATCGACTCATCCGACATCTTCACCATATTGTAATTACACCAAACTTTTGGGTTTCGGGTTGTTTGTAATACTCCAATAATCGTTGGTGTAGAACCAATACCGGTGGAAGCGGTAGAACTTTGAGTTGCCATTTTTTCGAGCGTTTTTGCGAATTTTCGGTAATAATAATGTGTTTTGAGAGAGTTTGAGAGAATGTGAGCAATGTGAGTAAACCAAATCAACTAGACATATTTATAGTGAGCTTGAAGGGCAAAAAAGTAGGGAAAAAAAAAGCAAAAAAACGGCTATATTTAAAAACCGGGTTCAAACCGGTTTATCAACCCGACCCGAACCAGTTTGAACGGCTATAATGCAGAACCGGGTACAACCCGCCGGGTATTGGAAAACCCTAACCGGTTTTGGTCAAACCCGGGTTTGACCGGGTTCGGTTTTTCTTTCGGGTTCGGGTTTTTTGCCCACCTCTATCCCCGACCAATACTTGGAAATGATTGCAAGACATAAACCAACAATTATTTATCGCATTTAACCTCCAAAAATATATTAAAAACTACTAAATTCAACCCTTTACTTCATTTGAGCTCCATTGAGCCCTAATCGGGCTTATGACTCCACCAAACACTACAACGCATATAACTACATATTTTGGCTCCATTTTAACTAATTAAACATGTACTACAACATGTTTAAAGATCGGAGCCATTTACCACCAAAACCAAATAACCCATTTATGATTCCATTCTTCTAAATGAAGAAAGAAATGCAAGAGAATTGTTATCCATTCCAAAGAGACACCTAAATCTGATTTCCAAGCTTCAATCTTTACAAATTTTGGTCACCAACCCCAAACCTAACCAAGAACTCTCTCTTCTCTCTTTTAGAAGCAAGAACATACTCACTATGTGTGTATGTGTGTGAACTGTGAGATTAAAAAAGGGGAGGGAAAATGTTTGGTCATTTAACAACCTTTAAACTCCTACATTCATCTTTAGCCCCTTTTCCAATCAATCTTTTATTTTCAAAATAACTATAAACTACATTGTTATAATTAGCATTTTACAAAAACTACAATACCCAAACTAGTAAATTGACATCTCATATAGATTATAGCAATATATTATTTTAATCACTCCCAAATCTCATAATTACTATTATTTAATTATTTTACCAAACATTATTAGAGTACTTAATTACCTCGTAATTATTTGGTGTGTTACAGTATTACTTAAGTGAGCGTTTGGTTTGCAGTATGTTTTCACAAGAAATGGATATTGTCAAATAAATGAAAATCTGAAAGGAATGAAATATAATGGAATTAAATTTCATTCGTTGCTATTTGGTTGGCAGGAAATTGGAATAGAATGAAATTAAATTTTGTTTCTTATTATTTTTCTATTTAGTTTGTAAGATGTGATGAGATGAGTGGGTGTACGGTAAGTGAGGTAAGATTGGATGGAGTAGGGTTGGGTTGATGGGGTAGGTAGGGTGGGAGTGGGTATGGTTAGGTAGGTCGGAAAGGTTAGGGTAGGTGAGGTAAGGTAATGTAATATAAGTTAGTAGGGATGGGTGGGTTAGGGTATGGTTAGGTGGGGTAGGGTAGGGTGAGTAGGATTGAGATGTGGTAGGGTATGGTTAGGTAGGGTAGGGAATGTTAGATTAGGGTGAGTAAGGTAAATTAAGGTAATATGAGTGAGTGGGTTGGGGTATGGTTAGGTAGGGTAGGGTAGGATTGAGATGAGGGTAGCGTTGGGCGGGGTAGGATGGGGTGGGCGGGTGGGGTATCATAGGTGAGGATAATATCTGAGATGGGGTATGGTTAGATAGGGTGGGGTAGGGTGGGGTAACGTGAGGTATGACCAGGTAGGGTGGATGGGTGATTTAGAGTGGGGCAATATAAATGTACTATGTTAATGAGATATTGTTTGTGTGGGTAAATATTTATATATATGAATAATTCTAATTGGAAGAAAAGCAATATGAAAAGCAAAGGTGTGCAGAAAAGCATGTTTGTTCCCTCTGATCATTACAAATAGTACCTGCAAAAGAAGACAAAAGGCTAGGCACCAGAGTTGCAGCATAAAGGGAGCCCTCTGATTGGTTGCAGGCCTGCCCTCCGAGTAGCGCAGGTTAGAGGTCAAAGATTCCTTTATGAAAAACGACAATGTCAAGACCTTATAAATAATGGGTTGATCCTCACACTCAGGTATCATCTTTCTCATCCTTAAAAACCCTAAATTACTTTATCTCTTTCTGCAACGTTACTCGGACTCTGTCTGACTTGCGCGTCGGAGGTGCCGCGCAGGGACCTCCCCCTGCGTGGTACACTGACCTTTCTTGTTTATTTGGCTCTCAGATTGTTATGTTAAAGATGGATGGTCGTATTTGAAGATATCTCAAGGTGTATATAGCAAAAGGGAAAATACGTTCAAACAAATGGCGCCATCCGTGGAACCGGCATAGCCATCGGTCGCTCTTACTTCTTTGTTTTTGATTTGGTAATTTCTTAAACCTGTTGTTGATGTACACTTTGAGAAAATTGTAATATGCTGGAAAAATAAATGGCTAAACTCTACAACATAGCCTAAAGTTGTAAGTCAGAGTCTATCGGTAAGAACCTTTCTAACCATGCATGTTGGAGCCTTGGACGCAACAAACTATCATGTTCCATGATTTCTTCCATCTCCACTTGGTATCCAGGTTTTATTGTTTATTCCACTCTCTTACCTATTCGTGTATATTAAATCTCTATATGGTTGTGAAAGTGTTAAACCACCTATTTATTGTTAAACTTATTCAGCGATTGATCTTCTTGTTAATATGAAAATAAGATATAATAGCAATAATTTATGGTTCCAGATCTATATTATGAATTTTGACAATAATTTAGTGAGTCGGAAGTCCGAAAGTCAGACTTCCGAGTGGCTTTCGCCTTCCAAGTCTGAATGACTCATCTTAGATATGTTTTCTATTAAAGAAAAATATAAAAATAAAAGAAAGAGAGATAATAGCTTATTTGAAAAGTGACGAACTAGATATTTTTACATAAGATGGAAATGAACAAAAGATTTCTTTTTACTCTCTTTAGTACATCATGGACAGTGATGTCTTTTACAAAAACAAAGTGATGAAGAGACCACTAAATGTTAAAGTTGTAAATCTAATAGGGATAGAGTATTTCACCTCACACCCTAGTCAAAGAGATGTAGGACAACACTCTGACTTATGATCCTGAAGTCTGATAACCAAAAAACAAAGTTTCTTACCTGTAATCGAAGTCTTCTGACTTCCATGTTTGAATGATATTCTAATCAGAATCTCTTGACCTCTATTCCTTAATTTCTAATTAAGTTTTCATATCATAACCTTCTTGCAACATCTTCTAATATCTTGTAAAAATCATTCACCATTTGTTAAAAGCTTTCTATCCATGGTGGAGATATTCTAGCTTTCGAGGGATATTCCCTCCGAAGGAAGCTTCTTGCATTTTGATAAATAACCTCAGTTTATACCTTCTGAGTTCTGATCCCTTAGTCAGATCCGACCAACACCTTAGTCAGATTCCGGCCAGCATCTTCTGACCCCTTAGTCAGTATGCCGCCCAACACCTTCTGATCCCTTAGTCAGACACCGACCAACACCTTAGTCAGCCTCCGACCCGCATCTTCTGACCCCTTAGTCAGTATGCTGCCCAACACCTTCTGATCCCTTAGTCAGACACCGACCAACACCTTAGTCAGACTCCGGCCAGCATCTTCTGACCCCTTAGTCAGTATGTCGCCCAACACCTTCTGATCCCTTAGTCAGACTCCGACCAACACCTTAGTCAGACCGGCCAGCACCTTCTGACCCCTTAGTCAGTATGCCGCCCAACACCTCCTGGCCCCTCCGTCAGACCCTTTAGTCAGAACCTCAACATATACCTTCTTACCCCTTAGTCAGAACTCCGACCCGTACCTTCTGACCCCTTAGTCAGAACACCGGCCTATACCTTTCTGACCTCTTAGTCAGAACCTCAACCTATACCTTCTGACTTTTCAGTCGGTTTTTCGAATTACACCTTATGACTCTTTAGTCAAGACTGTGAATCATACCTTATGACTTGTCAGTCAGAACCCTGCCTTTTGACTCATTAGTTAGAGTCTTCAGAATCATATCTTTGGACCCTTCAACCAAAAGATTGAAGCATGCCATATGAGTTCTGACTCCTCAGTTAGATACTCAGATGCATACTATCAGACATAACTCCTTTGACTTTCTTACGGATATGACCTTCATGTCGTTGATCATATTCCACTACTTGGGACCATGTATATCTCTAGTAAAAACTTTAACACTTGAGTTGATTACCTTTTTAACTTTAACCTAGAACCTTTTTGAGTAAAACCTTCTGAACCTAGTAGGTCATTCATGTAAGTTTGTCTGCCTAAAGCATACTTCTATCCATTTTTGATGATTTCTCATAAGACTCTTATTCTTAATAATGTTTTATATAAATAATACATTTTCCAAACCTTCTTTAAAAATTTATGTTGGAATGAATATCGTAACTCCATTACTCAAGTCACAACCTTTTAAAAAAAATAATCATATTTGGTGTACTTGCTTACACACAACTCTAGCCATTTTAGGACTAATATACAACACACCTAAAGATCAATGATATGGTTGATTGACTCATCTTATGTTATTTATTACCTTTGCTTCTATTGGTTTACTTGAACATCATCCGTAAGAGGTCCCTCCGATTAAATGACTTGTTACATTTTCGGGAAGTGATATTTGATTTTTCAAGCAAAAAAAAAAAAAAAAAACAGAAGGGGAAGCATATAATGACTCTTATAAACAATGTTTTATTCAGAATTCTTTAAAGATTTCCCAATCTGACATTAATGTGTAGTGAAGCTTAGGCATATGTACCTACATAATTAACATAATCAGATTTCTTTAAAGATTTCCCCTTACAGACCTCTTGGAAGTTACCTTCGACGCTACAATCTTTGGAGAAATGATTAATTGCATTGCGTGTAATCTAGTAGAAGTCTGACTTCCTCTCATGTAGTGTATCATTTTTTATTTTTCAAAAAAAAAGGTGGGGGGGCGAAAGGGGAGAAGGAGTATAATAGCTCTTATGGAAAAATCTATTACTCAAATTAGCCTAGAGGCTTCTTAATTCGATTTTCTTCATCATATGGTGTCATTAAACCCAAATCCAAACAGAGACTTCTTAGCAAAACCTCTCCTTCGTCTAGTCTTTAAGAGCGAAATTCCCTCTAAGTAGAGTTACTCCTTCGAATCCCTTCTTAGTGGAACATTCAAACCTTTGACCACTTTGAGTCACACTTTTAACGTATATTGGTCATACCATTTATCAGGTTGATTATTCAGGTACCACCTTTAAATGTATTTCTATACATGGCTATATGATATTATTAATGATACCATACTCATTTGCATACCCTCAACCATCTTGAGTCAAACCTCCTAATCATATTTTAATTCATACCTATTATACATTAACTACATTCTTGTTTGTAATATTGGCTTCATCCTAACTGTTACCTAAATATTTGGGTCAAATTAATATCGGTCTCCATTAGCCATAGTCCGATTTCTTTACCCCCGAATAATTTACACACTAAGGACCAACTCAATACTAATACTACATTTGTTTTTCGATGCACAATATAACTCTCTAAACATGTGCCAGAAACCTCTGAATTATGATTAACTCCTATAGGTAGAATAGGATATATATATACATTTTGTAAAAAATGTAGATATAAAGGTAATTTATATAACCTCATTTAGTTATAGGACTTGTCTAAGTTTATTTAACACATACAATACCAAATTGCCTTATGTAGTAGGCAATGTTGTTATACTTACTACTAATATGTCATGGTTATATGTCACATCACATCAAAAGCTAATATACTTCAAAGTATTCTTTTGCTAATGACAGTAAAGTCTGACTTTCAACATCTATCATCTAGTGAGTAAGCATTTTCTTGATCTTCTAGTTGTGCTAGCCCTGCATTTGGTCAGCAAGTGTTGCATCTGCCAACTTCTAAAACAAACATTTCAATGGGTTATGGACTCACATTTAGAAGAAGCCTATCTTCCTTTCGAAACACCATAATGTATTAGTAAGTCCACAAACCAAATATGTTTATACATAAATATACTTTTTGGCTTATCGCTTTCTTTATTTATTTTTATTTGTCAACCATTTTTTGGAAAAAGTATTCACACATAAGGATACAGAATATGAGACCGACTCATATGATTGTTTTATAACATGTTATATTTCTGCAAAGCCATAGTTGACACGTTATAAATCAGTATCTTCTAGCATATACACACAACTTAAGTTTTGGAACCATCAAAGCCTTAGTCATGGAATACCGATTAAACTTCAGATTCCAAGACTCCAACTAGAGTTCACACTCCAACTAGGTTCACTCTGGCATTCGATCAATAAACCTCCAGTCAAGTGACTTCCTAGGTGTAGTTGTTCGACCGTATTCATTATAGTTAAGGTTCTTATATTAGGTATTCATTGTACACCTAATCTCTCCCTACAGTCTTATTACATTATAATGGTAACTTAAACCTTGGGACCGGTACCTTTGATCTTAAACCTCTCATTTTGAGTCACAACCTCTGCCTAATGCATAACATGTCGTGTCTCATCAGTGAGACAATATAAAAATAATAAAATTTCCAAGGATATACCAATGTTACGACGGTAATTATTTATTTCCTATATCTATAAACACATGCACCAATATAAATATTATACTTTCAAAAGGAAAATGCTTACAAATTTAGCATACACCGTGATATACATTTTTTTGTTTTCTAAAAAAAAGGGGGGGGGGGTTGAATATGTATATAGAGTTTTGCTGTATTTATATAGTTACCATTAACAAAACAAAGGAAAAGTAATCTTCAAAAGTCACTCATCAGGGCCATTTTAGTAATATTCTAACTTTTAGTAGTAAGTTTCCTTCGCCTTCTGGTAGAATTCATTTGATCATCGTTAGAAGTCTACTAAATGTTCCTTCTGCTAAGAGTACTAAAGTCTGGCCTTCAGCCTCTAACTTTAGTCTGCAAGTGATAACTCTAACGTTCAATGTTCTGGACTCCAGTCAGCAAGTGTGAACTCTAGTTTACCTATTTCAAGTTATTTTGAAACCATCATATATTTGAACATCTTATTAGATCTCATTTTGGCCTCCCTTTTAGACAACCTACCTTCTGGGGGACATGTTAGCATTATGTACGTATGTTATATCCGATATACTCAACACACTATACTATATATGTATGTTAATACCATTACATGTAGCATTATTATTTGAAAATATAATCAATTTAAGTTTTGTCATTTTAGTTCATTACTACTAATGGAGTAGTAACATTGAACTAGGGGACTGTCATATATTACAAGTTTTATACAAAAAGACCATATAGACAAAAACATAAAATAAAATGGAGTAGTAACGTTGAAGGAGTTTGATCTCCTTTCCATCGGTGTGTTACCTTCCAGTCAGAGGGCACCACGTTGGAAAGACGAGCTCCGCTCTACTTTCATATTATGTGTTAGTCTCCAATCAGCGGCTACATTCACTTTTTCTAAAGGTCGAGTTTGCTCCCTTGCTAAATTATACCGACTTGGGTCACCATATCAAGATAGAAATGAGATAAGGTGTATGTTTCTCCAAATGTCTAAAGGAAGACTTCTTACAAATGAAGATCCCCTTATGAAAAGGAGTGACCAACTTATGCCCTACGTCTAATTCCACCTCGTAAATCTCGGAAAGCTAACTTATTCTTAAGATAATATATATGTCCATTTGGGCTTCAGGATCCATCATCCTCATTTATGAGCAAACCTCTAGTAGGAGCTTGTTCCATATTGTATCGACACCAAGCTGCATATTGAACACTTTCCATCAGGAATGTGTTCCTCGCACATTTTGAACACTCACCATCAGGAGTCTTTTCCACCCTGCATATTCAACACTTTCCATCAGGAATGTGTTCCTTGCACTTTTTGAGCACTCTCCATCAAGAGTCTGTTCCACCCTGCTTATTGAACATTTTCCATCAGAAATTTGTTCCTCGCACTTTTTGAACACTCTCCATCAGGAGTCTGTTCCACCCTGCATATTGAACACTTTCCATCAGGAATGTGTTCCTCGCACTTTTTGAGCACTCTCCATCAGGAGTTTGTTCCACCCTGCTTATTGAACATTTTCCATCAGAAATTTGTTCCTCGCACTTAGAAATACTTTCCGGAAACCGTAGGTCTAACTAATCCTTTAAACCACCGTATTTAATAATCCTGAATATTTTTTCATTTTTTATTTTCATTCAAAATAACATCAACAAATATTTCCCACTTACTCGGAGTCTGAGGCTCTAGATTTCTAGAACTTCAGACTAGGAGGCTTGTTTGTGTGGGTAAAATATTTATATATATGAATAATTCTAATTGGAAGAAATGCAATATGAAAAGCAAAGGTGTGCAGAAAAGCATGTTTGTTCCCTCTGATCATTACAAATAGTACCTGCAAAATACAAAAGGCAGGCACCAGAGTTGCAGCATAAATGGAGCACTCTGATTGGTTGCAGACCTGCCCTCTGAGTAGCGCAGGTTAGAGGTCAAAGATTCCTTTATGAAAAACGACAATGTCAAGACCTTATAAATAATGGGTTGATCCTCACACTCAGGTATCATCTTTCTCATCCTTAAAAACCCTAAATTACTTTATCTCTTTCTGCAACGTTACTCGGACTCTGTTTGATTTGAGCGTCGGAGGTGCCGCGCAGGGACCTCCCCCTGCGTGGTACGCTGACCTTTCTTGTTTATTTGGCTCTCAGATTATTATGTTAAAGATGGATGATCGTATTTGAAGATATCTCAAGGTGTATATAGCAAAAGGGAAAATACGTTCAAACAGATATTAAGGTTGCTTTTAGTTAACGAAAACTAGTCATGTTTTAATTTCAGTTTTCAAATTATGGTTTTTAGTAAAAAATATATGGGTACCTATAAAAAGTGAAAACATGCTTAAACGATGAAATTTTAGTTTTAAGAAAAATAAAATGAGTGATTATAAAAATAACAAAAATATGATAGGTGATAGAAAAGTAAAAGAGGGAAAGAGAGTATTATAATAAAGAAATATAGAGTATGTAATAGAAAAGTAATAAAAAGAGTATAAAAATGACATTTTAAAAAGTGAAATGAAAATTTAATGAATTGTTATAAACTAAACAAGTTTTCATTTTTTTTAAAGTGAGATGAAAATTTAGGAAATTTTCAGGTAAATAAACGGAACCTAATTCTTTGCCTATTATGTAAGAAAATAAATAAAATGAATGAAGGAAAATTTTATGTTAAAATCAATTTTTTTTTCCTTTATCCAACCAAACATATAAAGAAATGAAATTTTTACTCCAATTTCATGAATTTCTTCAGGCATCTGTAAAACAAACATACAATTAATAAATGATTATTTGCGTTTATAATTAAGTTCACCACACATTTTAAAAAAATATTTATTTAATAATTGATTATTTTGTAATATTACAAAGTTAAAAAATAAATCTAAACACTTTTATCGATTATTAGATATTGTGGTATCAATAATAAAAGCTAAAAATCAAAATACTAAATTTACAACACTTTTTAGGGGTCTACTGTTTAGACACCCTTCATACCTTTTGGACACCTTTGACACAATTTCCTAAGACTTTGACTTTCCAATTCAGGGACACCAATTAAATGATATTGAGAACAGCAGAAGTAGCTTTTCAATAAATTGAATAAAACAAAAAAAAAATCAATTTTCTTGGAAATTTAATACAATAAAGAAAATTCAGATATTAATTTTAGAAACTAATACAATATAAATGGTAATTTTGTTTAACTAAGTACAGTGTAATAAATCATAGTAATTTCTTAAACAAACTCCGTCGACGACCACAGACGACCAAAGAAATTCCGGCGACGACCACAGAAATTCCGGAGACTACCTGAAAGTAAAGTTGAGGTATCAAAATCAAACACCACTTTATAGAAATCAAAATACTAAGTTTTTTTCATTCAAATTCAACTTTTCTCTGTAAAAATAAATGTATCTATAGGTGTTTATCTGTAAAAATAAAAAACATAACATAAATTATGTAAACTGATCCGTTTTATTTTAAGAATATTATTAATTTAATATTATTGTTATAAAAACATAACATAAATTATTATGTAAACTGATCCGTTATAGCAAAAAATATATTCTTCTTTTGAACAAACTAAAAACCTTGTTTTTTTGATGCTTACCAGAACATATATATGTATCTATAGGTGTATGTGTGTGTATATATATGTAAAGAAAAAAGAGAGAGATGAAGCTATAGTCAACATGAAAACCCTAGCTAGATTTCTTGTTCTTTGTTATTCTTTTAGACTTACTCATAGAAAAAAACCGGTGACGGTCGATGTGGAGGTGGCGGTGGGCTTGGGCGGTGGTGGTGGCTGCGTCAGAGATGAGAGAGAGAGAGGGGGGGCGGGTGCATGACAGAGAGAGAGGCGGTGGGCGGTGGGTGGTGGCGTGACAGAGAGAGAGAGAGGCGGTGGCTGTGGGCGGTGGGTGGTGGCTGCGACAGAGAGGCGGTGGGCGGTGGGTGGTGGCTGCGACAGAGAGAGAGGCGGTGGGCGGTGGCTGGCGGCGGATGAATGGAGAGAGGAGGGGGAGATAGAGAGAAATGAAAGTAGAAAAAGGGTTTTGAATTAAGGAAGAAACCCTAATCTAGCTTTTTATATCCAGATTTTATATTTTAGTTTTATATTTTATAATTTCAGATTTTATATTTTATAATGTACTTTATTATATATATTCATATATGTACAAAAATATATATATATATATATATATATATATATATTATATATATATTTATTTTATATATATATATATATATATATATATATATTTATATATGTACGAATATATATATTGCTAGGGTGTACTTTATTTTATATATATATATATATATATATATATATATATATATATATATATATGTTGCTAGGGTGTACTTTTTTATATGTATATATATATATATATATATATATATATATATATATATATATATATATGTATATATAATGTGTGTGTATACTTTATTATATATATATATATATATATATGTGTGTGTGTGTGTGTGTGTGTGTGTGTGTGTGTGTACTTTTATTACAAATTAGTATTTATAGACTATCAATAATAAATTTATTTATCTTTTTAAAAATAATAATTGTATTTATCTTTTATCATAGATTAAAGATAATAGAATGTATTTATCTATATTTTTTTATAATAATATGTTGTTACATGAGTATTTAAAAAAACTAATTATTTTTTGTGAATATAAACTTATAAAAAAATACATAATTGTTATATGCATGTTATATAAACATATATTTAGTTTATTAAAGGCACATTTACAATGGATTCGTCTAGTACTACACCAACCTTTTATACTGATCGGGTATTCGAATCTCGGGAAGATCTGATGGAGTGGACACAAAACGCTGCACGCTCTCTTGGATATGTCCTTGTCACAAGAAGATCAAAGGCATACAAATATGGGTTCGTGTACAAGGTGAGACTTATTAGCAATAATCATTTTATTTGTTTTGTATAATTATTTTCTTATTAGTAATAAGTATCTTATTGATTCAGGTTACCCTTATTTGTGATCGTGGTCGTGAGTATAGAGATAAGGATACTAGCAAACTCTCTGGAAGCAGGAAAACTAACTGCGAATTCGAATTACAAGGGAAGTATTTAAAAGAGTATGATCATTGGACATTAAAAGTGAAATGTGATAAACATAATCATCCACCTGCACAATATATCGAGGGACATCCATACGCAAGACGACTGACTGATGATGAAACGTGTCTGGTGACGGATTTAACAAAGAATAGCGTGGCTCCAAAAAATATTCTATCAACTCTGAAGGAGCGAAATAAAGATAATGTTTCCATACTCAAAACTGTATACAATGTGCAATGAAATATTCGAAAGTCCAACCACGCAGGAAGAACTCCAATGCAAGTGAAAATTCTTATAACGCTTTAATTATTATTTACAAATTAGTTTTATTACTTACAATGCTTTAATTATTTTTTACATAACGGCACATGTTCTTTTTTCTTCTTTGCAAACTAGTAATTACGTTTACGAGTTTACAACTAGTGCTTCCAACGAGTTGGAGAATTTATTCTTTGTTCATCCCACATCATGGAAAATATGGCGTGCATTCCCACACGTGTTGATAATGGATGCCAATTATAAAACAAACATATATAAGAAGCCGTTTCTTCAAATTGTTGGTGTCACTTCCACCCAAAAGACGTTTTGTGTAGCTTTTGCCTTTATGGATAGGGAAAGAGAGGCTAACTACACGTGGGTGTTAAACTGTTTAAAGTTGGCACTTCAAGAGTGTATGCATCCTCGTGTTATAGTCACGGATAGGGAGTTAGCATTGATGAATGCGAGCAAAGAAGTATTTCCAAGTGCTTCCCAACTACTTTGTAAATGACACATTGAGCAGAACATTATAAAAAAGTGCAGGCCATCAATTAAGTCTCAACATGATTGAGACTTTTTTATGTCATCGTGGGTTCGTCTTATTAAATCTCCAACATGGCCAACATACATGGAGAACTACACGCGTTTTCAATCGTTGTTGCTGAAATATCCTGGTAATTTAAACAAAATTTTATTAATTTTATATATAATATGTGAAATAATGTGGAATACCATATTTAAATTATTTTAAATTTTCAGGTGTTTTGAAGTACGTGGAAGAAACTTGGTTGAGCAAATACAAAGAAATGTTTGTATCTCTATGAGTTGATCAATGTCTGAACTTTGGAAACCGCACAACAAACAGAGCTGAAAGTACGCATGCACTGTTAAAAAGATATTTGGGTTCACCAAACTCTACTGTCGATAATTTTTTGCTTTCGATTAATCAACTTGTGAAATCACAACATACATCAATTAAGGAGAGCTTTAGTAAAAGCACAACGTTTCGGTATAATCACGACAACCTACCATGTTTTAATATGCGTAGGGGTTTTGTTTCAAATGAAGCTCTAGACATAATGGTAGAAGAGCTTCAACGGTCCGCAAATGGAATGCAACTAGATTCCGTAAATTGTGGTTGTCGACTGCGTAGTAGCTACGGACTACCATGTGCTTGCATGCTTTCCATGTACTCAAATTCTGGTTAGTATATTCATTGTATTCAATTTTTTTTAACATCTTGACATCTTTTGGAGGACACTAAAATTACTTTTTTTATGTTTTAATGTAGGTCAATGTGTGCCTTTAGATTCAATTGACATCTTTTGGAGAACACTTGATATTTTGCCAAGAGAATTCGAAGAAAGTGATGATATTTGTTGTGATGAGGAACTGGAAAATTTCAAAGAGAGCTTCCACAAACAGTCCAGACCTGGAAAAATAAGTTTTTTAAGAAAGTTAAAAAATATTTATGATGCGGCTACAACTTCAATTAAAGAACCAGTTGTTCAAAAAAGTACTCGTGGAAGACCGAAAATGAAAAAACAACAAACGAGGTATGCGGGTTTTGATTTGAATGCGTCGCCCGAGAGACAAAATTTTTCTATATATCTAAACAATGAACCCCATGAGCAATGTACAGAAGCAATCGACTTAAACGGGGAACGTCGACGACATAGTTCATATATTAAACCCGATGAATATATATTTCAAAAACCGCCATCAATGGTGAACAACCTTTTTAATCAAGATCCGTTCATGCAAAACATATTAAATTACCAGCCACTGCAGGTATCAATTAATTACTTTTTATAGACTGTCATTTATTTATAATATTTCATCAAATGAGTTTAGCTTACATCATAAATGTTAGGAAGCGGACCCTTCAACACAAGTTATACCACCGCAGACTCCTATACCGCAAGAAAGTCGTAGACATAGTTGCTTTACCTATCGACCAATGCCATTTGAACCGAATGAGCAACAAATATCTACCAAAGGGAAACAAGTTCAGCGGGAGCATGATATTTCACCTGTAGAGGCTCGCAGACACAGTTGCTCAACATATACGTCAGATCCATTTGACTTGAATGAGCAACCAACAATGTATGAGGTTCTGAATCTATTTGACAATGAGAAACCAACGATTTATGAGGTTCCAAATACAACATACGAAACTAATCATCAAGATCCATTTTGGAATAGTTTAATTAATGACTACCAACCACCGTCGCACAATCAATACTTTAATCATGAACAGGTAATATTTATAAATAATTTATCTTGTTATGTTTCTATATTATCTGTTAAATTAATATTATTTTGTAAAAATGCTAGGATCCAGCAGTCTCAATGTATGGTCAATATATTCATGGCGAACCACCACAACACGGAAATTCTTATACACATCCCGACCTTTGGGAAATTCCGTCATTTTTTCAACCGTATGTCACTGGAATAGAAGATGTTGTTGGTGATGGAAATTGTGGTTTTCGAGCAATAGCTGTTGCTCTTGGTCGACCTCAAGATGAATGGCGGGATATTCGTCGTGAATTATTGGAGGAGTTGCGTAGCAATTCGAATTGATATCAAGTTTGTATGGGTGATAGCTACTACGCTGTTGTGGAACGTTCTCTCGATTATTACCATAACGGTTTTGCACCAATACAACACTGGATGAAAATGCCTGAAAGTGCTATATTGATTGCGAACACGTACAATTGCATTGTTTGCTTTTTAACAAATCCAACCAGCTACACATTTTTTCCGCTTTGGAAAAAGCCACAGGCGCCTGAACTAAATCAATCGATAGCAATTGCATTTGTTCATGGAAATCATTTTATGAAGGTTGATTTGCAAGAGGGACATCGAATGCCAAGTCTTGCGGGACATTGTAGACCTGCAAAAGAATGGAAAAAAATGTACAAGAATCGACTATTGCTATAATATTTTGTGTAATAAATTCGTTTGTACAACGTTGGTTATTCTTTTTTTTTTTTTGCAATTATCCCTAAATTTTAATGTATTTTAATGATTAGTAAACACAATCATATGAATTTTAATTGTGTAATTATTAGATTTAAAAATGAAAAAGGGTCCAATGAGATTTATGAGGGGGTCCAATGATTTGTGTAATAAAAAGGGGTCCAACGAGACTTACCCCCTTTTTATTGTAACCTGTAAATCGATTACTTTTCAAAACTATATCATACAAAACCAATATTTTGCGGATTCATACGAATCGGACCTAAACGCCTAAACCCCATAAACCCTTCTCAAAGCTGCAACTTCGCCGCCGCCGGAGCACTTTTTCCAGCGACGCAATCACCAATTTCTTCTTCATACACGCAATCCCCGCCTATCGATACACAGTTCTTGGAGTTGATACAGGCAAGTCTTCTTCTGCGGCTCTTATTTGAATGATACTGTTTTCGTGTGTTTGTTATTTGAGATGCTACAGTTCTTATTCTTCTTCTTCAGTTTGATGCTATTGTTAATTTGTTGATGCTACTGGTATAATTTTGATGCTAATGTTTTTTCGTTAACATGCTACTGTGATTTGGTGGATTAAAAAGTAGCGAATTTTGATGCTAAACTTTGTTCATGAACATGCTTGTGTTAGTGTTATAGTTGTTCAATGTTTTGTTTTTTGTGTTTTGTGAATGGAAAAATCGATAATGTTATAGATTTCTCTATCATCGCAGGTATTTGATATTTTTGTCTAAAAAAAATCGACTGATTATCAGCTTGTTCAATTGAGAGATGATAAGGGGAGGAAAGAGCTTTGTGTCTTCACCACCTGCATTCTCAAATGATGCAAAGAAACTTCTGGTTTGCACTGGAAACAACGTTTCTATTTTTAGCACTTCCACAGGCTTACAGGTTCTTTAGTTGCCGATTACTTTTAAAGCTCTTACATTTAAATTTTGTAACAAACAATCTTAAGACTAGAATCACTAGATTATACTATGTTGATGTAATTGAGGGTATTTATCGCAGATAACGGAATTGGAAGGTCATACAGCACTTGTGACATCTATAATAGTTGTACCCGCACCAGCACCTGCAAGCAGGATTTTATGTTATTGCTGGACCACTTCGCTGGATGGTACCATCAAGTATTGGGATTTTTCTATACCTGAATTGATGAAAACTATTAATATTCAGCATCCAATCTATTCAATGGTAGATTTTTTTTGCTCTGTTGGTGTTTATTTGCTTATGCCATTAGTTAAATTATATACTCATAGTTTTCTGTCAGTAATCTTGGAGCAAACAATGAAGATATCCAATAGAAAGGCCACAAGATAATTATGCTCATACTCTATATCTTGTTTAACTGTGACTTTTAGGTGATTCCGTCTTTTCTCACTCAGCAGTCAGAGAATAATGAAGACTCACCTGATATTCATGCTTATATCTCTGTGGAAGATATCAAAAATGAAAAGGAAAAGCGAAGAAAAGAATTAAATGGGCAGATCCTGAAGTGTAATTTGTCCAAGTCTCGCTTGGTTCGTGGACTGACATTGTGTGAGGTGAGCCTCACTCAAAATTTCATGTATATTCTCTGCAACAAGCACTTGTCTTTTTTGTTTCTATGTATGCACACGTTGTCTTGACATAAACGATCCAATAGGATTTGTACTTAGAAAAACATTTTTATGTTATTTATAGTCTTGTATCGAAGAATCGGTAGAACTTGACCATGCCTTCTTTTCTTCCTTTTCGTTGAATTATTTTGTAACAACCAACTTTTGGTATATTTAGGTTAAACCTGTTTTAAATGATTCTGGCAATCTGGCTGGATGCCTGGGATCCAATATTATGCTTAGTGATAGTAGCAGATGTTCTATAAGTTCAAGGATGTCCAGTGCCATAATCACTCCATAGTTTAAGTATTTACGTGGAGCTAATATGCATTACCCTCATTTCAACATGATAAGACTATCCTCAATCCTTATTTAGTAGTTATTACCTTTGAGCAAAAAAGGCATATTTGTTGGACCTAATTTATCAAAAGGCAGGTATTACAAGTTTGTATTATCGTCTCCTCATAAGACAATTACACATTTGTTTTATTAAGTTTCAATTTGTTATTCATCCTAAATTGTAACTTCACAGAGTAAAAAACCAGAGAACATAACCATCTCTGCAACTGGCAAGTACATTGGTATCCATGGAAAACGCAAGATTCGTATGTGGGAAGTGCCTGGAAATGACCTCGAGAATACTCATCGGAAACTAAAACTATCACACACCAAGAACCTGACCTGTATTGCTTTTCATCCAACCGAGAGGATTGTAGCAGCTGGTGATGTGACAGGGAGAATTTTAATTTGGAGAGGTTTTGGTGATAGAACATTTGCAGGTGCTAATGTAGCAAACAGAGGACTTTCAAAGGATGAGGAGGAAAAGCCTGGTGTTAGGGGTAACGAAGATGCAGATTCTTGCACTACCTGGCATTGGCATTCTGCAGAAGTCAAGGTCTTGTTCTTCTCTTTGGATGGAGCTTATCTCTATTCAGGTAAGGAAGAAGACCCATTTCTGTATTTCTATCTGCTCCAAACATAAGCTTCACATTGAATAATCTTTGGTTCTGTTTTTAGTTACTTTTTTGTTGATTTTTATAAGGTTAGACCCTCATATAATGTAACTCTTTAAATCCTTTTCTGCATGTAGGTGGAAAAGAAGGAGTTCTAGTAGTATGGCAGCTAGATACTGGAAAGAAGAAATTCTTACCTAGATTAGGGACTCCACTTCTAAATTTCACAAATTCTCCGGATCCCACTCTTTCATCTGTAAGAAGAACCATCTGTTGCAGTTTCTAACCAAACTAGTAAGTAGTAATCTGAATTTCTGCTCTGAACTATGTCTTATTGATGTTCCTTCAGATATCATGTGCAGATAATCGTATTCATATTCTGAAAATGCCATCAATGGAGATTTTGAAGTCAATATCTGGGATTAAGGTTACCTTCAATCAGATATTCATTTTCTTTGATGTAGTAGATTTAAATGGTTTTAAAGTTCATTTATGCTGTTGTTTTTTAGCTTCCTGCTCCAGTCCCAGCGATGTTTAGAGGTTCATGCAATGATTTTGTGTTTGACCGTACTGCGGGATTGATTGCTGTTCGTACAGAAAACTACTGTATCCAATTCTACAGCTTGTTCGATGATCGTGAGATATCAGAGGTACACAAGCTATGGTGTTGCCTTCATAAATTTGTCACTTTCTGCCTTTTAATCACTTCCTTCTTTTAGTTGCCAATGAATATAAGTTTTTTTTTTAAGATGTCATTCTCAAAACTTAAACACATACAAAATTTCTTAAAGAGTTGCATGCCATGTGTTGAAGTGTCTTGGCTTTAATACATAGCTGGGGTGTGTAGTGTGTTCATCGGAATGAAACTGAATCAGACAGGAACTGAAAATAAAAACTTGAGAAACAGAGAATCAGACTGATATAAACCAGCGCGACATCAGTCTGGTTCTGCCGTTCTGGTTTAGGAGTGGTTCAGTCTGAAACCGGGCTGTAAACCAAATACAAACTTGAGGTTTTATAGGTTGAATATATAATCATGTTAGGAATTTCAGAATCAGTGCTATGAACAATACAAGAACTCCGAAAAACCAGAAAACCCCAGAATGTGAACCAAGAAAAATTTCAATTTCACTCTAACAAATTTGGGTTCAATGACTACAATTTGAGTTATTGTCCTCATTAACCCATAGGACTTATTTATACTAAAAAACTTCAAGACCAACTATAATCTAACTATCAAGGAATTACACTAAACCCCCTGAACTATTTCAACTAATTCAAGTCACTAACCTCACAAATCTCCACCTTGACTTGAATTTCAAAAACAAAACAAATCCCAAAAACAAATTTGTTTTACTCCACCTACTTGGAAACACACTACCAAAATTCAAATTCAAATTCGAATCCAAAGTCTTCAATCCGAAAACAACGAATATCAAATATCACATATGCGACCAAACACCAATGTGCACCAAACCAACAAACCGGAGAACAAAACCATATCCAAAATCAACCGGTTACCAAATGTCGCAACCAATAGCCCATAACAAAATATCCAAACGGCCTAAAACAATGCAAAATCGATGACCCAAAGACAACGCCGGAACCTATCAATCGATAAACAAAGGACCCAAACTACAACGATCATCGCAACTAAATACTAATGTGTAATTTCTCCCAAAACCCCAAACACAAATCCAGTCGGAAACAAACGGGCAACCAAACGACAAATGAGAAATTCCAACAAATTGATGATACGGGCCAACCAAAATTCAAACTTCAAAAGTCGAGAATAATACTTCAAATCGGCAAACAAACGATCGACAACCAAAACCAAAATCATGGTTTGAACAAACCGGAACGCCATAACCCAAACGTCGATCACTAAACTAATCGATACAATTCCCCGACATGACGAAACAATCCGAAAACCAACCGTCATAAAAAAAACAAATCAAAAATTCAAACGGAACTTGTATCACCATCTAAATGCCTTCAAAATCAAACAACTCGAAATTCAATCAACACCGAACGAAAATCAAAACCGACTTCTTGAATCAATGCGAATCCCACAAAACGTAGCTCCAATTCCGATACTAAACCGAACAAACGCAATGAGTCGACACCTAAATTCTTGAATCGTCATTCAAGAAAAACCCAAAACGACCATTTCGACATCACAACTAATTAAGAAAAACAAAAACCCAAGATAAATTCAAATCACCGAAATCCAAACTTGATTCAAGACTAAACCCAAACATCCAAATCAATTTCTTACGACTTGCGAATTCATATTTCAAAATCAGTGACAAACGTTCAAGAATTCGACTTTCTTGAATCCCAAAATTCAACCGAAATTCAATTACCAGACAGAACCTGATGGGATTCTACTAATAGAGTAATAGAGTATTCTAGAAAGGGTATATTAGTAATAATTAGTAGTAGTTAGTTAGTATTGAAATCTATAAATAAGAGATGGAGAGGTAAGATACGTAGGCAGAAATATTGTTAGATATATTGTTAGACTCATTGCTTGTGCTTTGAGGGGTCTCCAATCTTGTGATTGTGAGATAGGGATTATCCCTGGAATTGTTTACTAGTTCTTCCTATTCTGTAATTCAGATCTATTACTCTGTTTTTCATCAATATAAGTTTCTATTTCGTATCATTGGTCCGACCTTGCCTATTCTGTCTCTACCGATCTCTTTCCACAATGGTTCAAACCCGTCTTGATCAATCACGACTTGACTTGCACGAGGAGCAAATTCAGCGTCTCCAAGCCGATGTTTCGGAGATCAAAACTGTTCTGCAATCTCTGGAAGCAGATCGTATTGAAGCAGTGGAGTTCCGCAAGTTGATGATGGGCTTTATGAAGCAACAAGGTAAGAAATCTGCTTCCAATGATGAAAGCAATTCTGGAATTTATGATGAATCTGGAGGTAAGAATGACAGAACTGGTGGTGACCAGACTCCTTCCCATGATGAGGTAGTGTTACCGCGGGCTGTGAAGAAGATAAAACTCCCTGAGTTTTATGGATTCGATCCTCAAGGCTGGATTCAGAAGGCCATCCTGTATTTTGATATCAATCGTACCCCTCCTTCACTTCGAATTCGTTTAGCACAGTTGAGCATGGTGGGAGTTGCTCAACACTGGTTCACGATAGTCAATCAAGTTCACGATTCTCTCACCTGGGAACAATTTCAATCGGAGTTGCTGCAACGTTTTAGTGGCCTAGAAATTCAGAATCCTTTTGAGCAGCTATCTTCCATTAAACAAACTGAATCCATCCACGAGTATATCGATGATTTCGAATACCTTCTGTCCCTGGTGCTGAAATTGCCTGAATCACAGGTGATTGGTTATTTTATTGCTGGGTTGCGAGAAGATGTTAAGCGGTGGGTTCGATTGCATCGTCCCCACTCTCGATTGGATGCTCTATATCTGGCGAAGGATGTGGAAGAAATGCTACGCCCATCGACGGTACCTATTTCTCAATCTCGCTTCCGCTATCACTCTTCTGATGGATCTCCTATGGGTTTTCATATGGATCGGTTTTCTCCTATGGACAAGTCTTCTCAGTTGGGCCAGGCCCATGCAACCGGACTCAGTATGGATAGTCCATTACGTGAGTCGTATTCTGTTTCACGTTCCAACAACAATAGACCGCCTTTTAACCCTCAAAAAGCTACCGATCCTTTGGAAAATTCTCCTGTTGTGCATCGTGAACGAGGTCTCCGCTCTCTATCTCGTTCTGAGTGGGAAGAACGACGTAAAAAGGGACTATGTTTTCGTTGTGGTCAACAGTTCAGTCCTGCTCACAAATGTCTAGCAGGGCAATTGCGTATCTTGCTTTTAGGAGATGATGAGATTGATGAGGATCAGGGGAACTACCATCGAATTGAGGAACTTTATCCCTCTGACGAACATCCGGTGTTACACCCAGCGCCTCACTCTGGAACTTCGTGGATTGCTTCTGGAAGCAAGTCTTGAGGTCAAGACTTTCTTAAGGGGGAAGTAATGATGGGATTCTACTAATAGAGTAATAGAGTATTCTAGAAAGGGTATATTAGTAATAATTAGTAGTAGTTAGTTAGTATTGAAATCTATAAATAAGAGATGGAGAGGTAAGATACGTAGGCAGAAATATTGTTAGATATATTGTTAGACTCATTGCTTGTGCTTTGAGGGGTCTCCAATCTTGTGATTGTGAGATAGGGATTATCCCTGGAATTGTTTACTAGTTCTTCCTATTCTGTAATTCAGATCCATTACTCTGTTTTTCATCAATATAAGTTTCTATTTCGTATCAGAACCCAACAACAGAGCTACTAACACCTGAAAGAACCCCAAAACAGAATCGACTGCCCCAAAAACTTGAATTGGCAACTTCAACAGCCTAATTCAAGAGCTCCACCTTGAATCTGACTCCAAGATTGGCCAAGAAACTCCAAGATTCAACCGAAAAACTCCAAGATTGACCAACAAAAAACCACCAAACCGATTACCAAATTCAACAAATCAAAGTCAATTTCCGAATTGAACACTGCATCTGGAAATGCCAACCCCAACACCAAAATCAATTAACAATTCTTGAGACATAACCAATATCGATTGCACAAAAAAAAAATCCTTCTGATGACAAATTCTAAGCGCTGAAACTATCAGCCAAGAAGGACACTTACAGTTTCACAATCGATCATCAAGAACCAGAAGCAACTTCCAAAGATTGATTGCAGAACTGATCGCCAACAACAGTGACAATGATTGTTAACAATTGGCAAGAAACGATTGTCAATTGCAACAGCGTCAAACCCAAGAATTATCGCCAAACGAGGTTGCCTCCAAATGAATGATTTCTAACTCCTATCACTGACATCCAATTGCAAATTTCAGAAAGAACAACGCTCACAACCTAAAGCCCTGATACCACTTGTTAGGAATTTCAGAAGCAGTGCTATGAACAATACAAGAACTCCGAAAAATCAGAAAACCCCAGAATGTGAACCAAGAAAATTTTCAATTTCACTCTAACAAATTTGGGTTCAATGACTACAATTTGAGTTATTGTCCTTATTAACCCATAGGAGTATAGGACTTATTTATACTAAAAAACTTCAAGACTAACTCTAATCTAACTATCAGGGAATTACACTAAACCCCCTGAACTATTTCAACTAATTCAAGTCACTAACCTCACAAATCATAAGACGACGTAGTTTCATATTTGAAAAACAAAAAGTTCTAAACAATAATTAGACTGGATAGGACTGAGAATTAATATTTGAAAATATACTGAACCAAGAACTGGGAACCAGACTGGATGTAACTGGTTCTGGTGTAGCTTTGTCAGTTCAGACCTATTTTTGCACACCACCATCCGTGCATGCTACTTTTTATTAATTTCATATTCCAGTTTGACACAAGTCACACAACACCGCCTTGTGAGGGAAATCTGTTCATAGAGCTTTCACTGTGATAATATAATGTTTTTAAAGCCTAGCCTATTTATTAAAAGAGCCTCTTAACCCTTTTCTCATTATGCTCTTTTAATTTGCATCTTATGGATTTTGATTTCTGAGCATAATCATAGCAACTCCATTTGGAGGAAAGCACTCTATCTAATGGTGGAGAAACTTTATTATATAGAATATCAATATTTCCTTGCTACATTTTCATTTTGCAGGTTCAGGTCTGTGAAAGAAATCATCAACCGAGTGATGAAGTCAGGGTATACCAAGCCCTTTTTCTTCTCCTTACAAAATACTATTTCTATTTCTTAGCAGCAGGTTTAATGTGAGGTGGAGGCTCAATATTCTCTTTTGTTGCTATTTAGTTAGTTTAGTTGTGAAAGAAGTTTTTGAAATTTAACTTGTGTGATTGTACTTCCTTGATATTTTGGTTTTTTTTTTTTAAATCCCTCTTAAAAACGTTTAAGCTGGCCACCTTTGAACCAAACATCCCCTACCATTTAGATTAGCAACTAATTATTAAATCAAGTGTTAAAAAAATGCAGCAGAGATCAGTTAGTTCTCTTGAACTTATGTTCATTAATTTCTCTTAACCCAGAGGGAATTTTCCTGATAATTTGATTAGTCATTAGAGAAGTAATGTTTATAAATGGTACCTTAAATTTTTTAGTTCTTATATGTTCACACAATCTAAAGATGATTGTACTCTAAAATGAACCACTTATGGCTTTGCTTGAGTGTCAACTTAATCTCGATTTAGGTGATTTAAGTACTAGAAGGTAACTCGGATGCCTAGCTCAGGATAACAGCTTTTAGAATACCTTTTTTTTTCATTACAGGTTGGTTCTATTATAATCCGAGTCTCTGGAAGTACTGTCACTGAAGTGACTCGATTAGTGAGGGCTGTCATGGCAATTGTTATTTGTGCATTTATATGTTTTGATGTTTTACATAGCCTTTCTTTTTGCTCAGTTGCTGTCTTCGTTTTTTTTTATTTACTAAAAGAATACAAGCGCCATGCATAAATACAGGCTTTTAGTACATACTACTTTTCAAGGACCTTCCTAAATAACCCAGTTATAAGGAATTTGAGTATGAAATGGGAATTCTGTGATATTTTAAAAATCATCAACACACTTCTTTACTAAATTTTGAATGTCCTTATTACAGTCAGTTATTGTAATTTTAGTATCTCACTCATATTGTATGTCTGAAGTCTGAACTTATAGTATCTTGATAAATGCATGTTTTGAATTTCATAACTGCAGATGTTTTTGAATCTCATTGCACTTTCGTCTGAGGGCACTGTGATGTGTACTGTTGAAACCAGAATGGCTGAAGAAGGAATAGGAGGCCTTGTAACACTCAAGTTTTGGGAATGTGGGTCACAAAATAATGATTTCAGCCTATCCACTGTTATATACGAGCCACACAGGTCGTTTCTTGTTTATATCAGTCAAAATTTCACATGCCTGCATCCTTTCATTACATAAGTTATTTAGTTGCGTGTGCTCTGTGATCAAAAACTGTGTTGGATGTGTGTTTTTTTAATATGGTTTCTCCAGAAGCATTTCATAACATCTATAAAACTTTTGATGTTTTACAGGGATGCCGGCGTTTCTGCAATTGCTTTCCATCCTACTCGTGGCATGGCTGTCAGTGCTTCTTACGGTGGCGACTTCAAGGTAAGATGCCAAGGTTTTTTTATTTATAATTTTTATTTTGAACTTGCATTCTGTATACATTGTTCAATTTTGCAGGTTTGGGTTAGCAACCATGAAGCTCAGCAGAATGATAAATTGTTTCAGAGGACCAGATGGATATGTCATGCTGTTGGTTCATACAGGTCCATCTTAATATGCTAAATGGTTATATTCAGTTATTCAGTGTATGTACGAATTTGATTGCAGTGATGGTACCCTAGACACTTGCTCATAAAAATGTTGATGGATGGATTGATTTGGCTTTCTTGTTGCTTTTATTAAGTTTGTTCTCCATTGCAGGAAGAAACCTATGACAGCTGCTGCATTTTCCACTGATGGTTCGGTATTGGCTGTTGCCGCAGAAACTGTTATCACGTTGTGGGATCCAGACAACAATGTTCTTGTGGCTGTAATTGGGTCTGCTCATGAGGTGGGTCCTCCCGTTATGTGATGATTTTTTCAACTGATATGATGGTTTCTTTTACCCTTACAGCGTATAATTGGAGTTTGAAGTGCAATACTCTCGAAATGACGAAATTTATTTATGCATCTCTCACATCAATATTACCTACTAACGTTTTGCAGCCGATTGTAAAACTTTCATTTATTGGAGAGTCCAATTTTCTTGTATCTGCATCCCAAGGATCATTTCCACAGCTCTCTGTTTGGAGTATGTCGAAGCTATCAGCATCCTGGTCATACAAGTTTCAGACAGAAGGTTTGTTTGTCTTTTTTAAGTCGATTGTATAAACTTCTCAAAGAAACATGAATTTTGCTGAACGTATTTTTAAAGCACCACTATTTGTAAGCTGAACTGCTGAAGTTAGTTTTCTCTTAATTTTTGTTATATAGAATAGAAATAAAAAATGACAAAAACAAACATGATTTTTAGTTTTTGAGCGATCAAGTCTCTGAACGTCTTTTTGAATGATTAGGACCTTAGATTTTCATAGAAATAAACTATTAAGTCCTTAGATTTTAACAAAAATGAACAATTAAGTCCATGGACATTTTGTTTAAGATGGTCAAAATTTTCACTTTAATGAATGATTAAGTCCCTTTTTTTAAATTTCATGATGATAAAGACTTAATCGTTCATTTTCATAGAGTGCGAGTATTTAATCGTTCATTTTGAGTTTTGATCAAGTGTGGGAACTTAACAATTCAAATAAAATTTCCAGTCTTAATCGTTCATGTTTGACGTCTATGGACTTGATCATTTAAAAAAAGGTATCTGCGGAGATCTCACTCAAAAAGCAAAAGTTCATTTGTTAATTTTCCTTGAAGAATATTCCTTTGATCAGTAGTATGCTTTTTATTTCTTGATCATCGTTGTTCTAAAGTATGCACAACAAAGTTGAGATTAGTAGAAAGGGAGCTGCTATGCAGAACACATAATCAGATATATTGTCCTCTTCTGAATTATCTTGACATTTCCTTACTTAACCTCTTAATTGTGTACATCATATGCAGCTATAGCATGTTCAGATAAAGATTCTCTTTTTGCGGTTCTTGTTGCTCTCCCCGAGTCATATAAAGGTCAGGAACTTCATGAGGCCACATTACGCAATGCCAGTGGCGCTATCCTTCTATTCAATGCGGGAGATCCTGTTCCTATTGCTTCATGGTTTGTGACAAAGGTAAAAGTTGCATATTTTCTGTTTCTCAAGATAAAATGTTACCACTAGAGAACGAAAACGTGTTTGATATAAATAGAAGGCAAGGATACTTGAATTTCAAGGACCGTTGATATTCCATATGTTGATTTTTGTGTTAACGTGCAGGCAAAGGGAGGGGGCCTTGCGTTTATTCAAAGAAGTAAATCCCTAGATGATAACATGGATGAAAATCCACAACCGGCTTTGCTTGCGTATGTTGATGGCAATCATGAATTTGCTATTTTCGACCCACATGGGGGGCAGACATATCAACATAAAGTTAGGCACACAGACACGGATTCTGGTATGGAAGGTACAGGTATGAAACTATGAATTTGTTGAAGGAACCATTCTCTATATATGGCACAATTTACTTGTTGATTTTCTCACAAGTAGTTGCTACTAATAGATATTATAATTACACGTTAAAAAGTTAGTTTCGTTAGATTTATATAATAATAGGGTAAATTGCAAGAAGTAGCAACTTACTTTGCTAAAATTCACGATTATAGTAATCATCTTTAAATTGTCAATAATTGCAATCTACCTTCTATTTTTATGATTATTGGACCAAGTTAATAGTTTAAAGAGCCATGTCACAAGTTGATTCATTTTTTTAATGTCACATGCCATGTCACTTTTAATTCATGATTATAGCAACACACTTTAAATTATTCCAAAGTTTTTCCTTCAGAACCCGATGAGAACTCATTGTATTCCTATAGGTGGGAATAATTGATAGATGATTAATTTTATAACATGGATAGCTTTGTCAAATCATATTTCATGTCATCCAAGAACTGCATGTCATATTGGTAACCAATTAAACGAGTAACAACTGTTATAATCGTGAAAAAAATAGAAAGGAAATATGTTATTAGTGGTAACATTGAAATTAGGTGCTATAATCATGAAATTCAGCGCTGTAGATTTACTATATCTTGCAAATTAACCCATAAAGATAAATGATATCACTCACTTTCTTTTTTAAAAGAAGACTTGCTGATTTTAGAGTTCAAACCTAGTGCATTACAAATTCAAATTCAAAATCTACTTATATTTTGTTTCTTATTCTAAATTATCTCATTCTTGTTATACACACACACACATATTTGTATATATACATACATATATACACACACACATATGTATCATGTATGTATGTGTATATATAGGGTTGAGTTCAGACAAGAACCCCTCAATTTTGTGAGAACGTAAGAACCTTCTAAAATGCACAAATTTATAAATCAAATGCACAAATTTAAAAATTAAATTTATAACTTAAAACCATTATTGGTTTTTAATATTAATAAATATCATAATCTAACATTAAAATTACCTTTAAGTTTTAAATTCATTAAATTATACAGTAAATGCACGAGTTTGAACATTAAATGCACAAATTTTGTCAAATGCACAAATTCGTATATAAAGTGGATAAATATACCATGAGATGCGTAAATGTTTACATCAAATGCATAAATTTATCAAATGTATAAATTTTAGCATCAAATGCATAATTTTATACATTAAATGCACAAATTTTGGAGTGGTTCTTACGTTCTCACGGAATTGAGGGGTTCTTACCGGAACCCAACTCTCTCTCTCTCTCTCTCTATGTGTGTGTGTGCGCGCGTGCGTGCGCGTGTGCACGCGTTTTGGTTTGGTGGGCCCCCGTTGACACAACTTTTTTTCACACTTCTCATAAATATTAACTTTTCATTTGTTGAAGTTTTAAGAGATATAACTAACTCGACACTGAAATGGGGGCTTTCTTTTGTGGCATATATGCAATTCTTCTTAATCACACAATCTTATGATATAGGGCATTTTGGGTATGCATCCATATACGGGGAGCTACCCGAGTTCAAGTTAAAAGCAATTGAAGCATCTGCAGACCTCGTGATGCCTTCAGAAAGGCCATGGGAGACCATTTTCAGTGGACCGTCACATAGTCTTCCTCCCCTCACCAAACTGTGTTCCACTTTTTTAGAATCATTGATGGAGAAGCGAACTTTAATGGTAGAGTAGGCATACAAGTCGTTAGAGCAGCTAAAAGCGTCAATCTGTTTATGATGAAAGCTGTCTCCGGGCTACCGAGTTCTTCGAAGGTCTTTTATTTTACCGAATCATAAGGGAAGGATCTCGTGCCTGGACATTGTATGGTGACTCGTCTTGAGATGTGTATTTGGATGCTGCAATCCCTCTGAATTTGCATTCGGTTACCGGTGGTCTATTCAGAGTCCAATTTTGCGACTAGTATTATATGATTTATATATTGTATATCTAAACTATGTAAGATTTAGCATACACGTTTGGAACTGAATTGAGAGTTTAAATGAGTTTAGGAGTTATGAATTTGTCATTTGTGATTTCTGCATTGACAGTGAGGAAGTTGCCAATATAATATTTAGGTGTGTGCAAACACGGGTGTAAACAAGCTGAGCCCGAGCCCGTTAAGGTTCGAGCTCGGCTCGTTTTAAAATACGAGGCTTGAGCTCGAACTTGGCTCGTTTCGAGCTTTATATGCAAAGCTCGAGATCAGTTCGTGAAAGATTTTAGAGTGAGGATTGTCCCAAATTCACCATTTTCACACTTGAGCGCTACAACAACTTTTCTCTTTTCATCATTTCCGTTTTAAACTATTTGAAATACCCGTTTTCAACTTTCTATTCTAATACTCATTAACCCAATCAATTTTAGAGAGAGAAAGAGTGTCAAGGCTGGTGGCTTGGCGGATTTACCATACCGGACAACCTTGAAAGCTCGAGCTCGGCTCGTGAAAGATTTTATAAGCTTGAACTCGGTTCATTTATTCAAAATATTATTTTTTTAATGAAGTTATTATATGATTTATTTATATATTATATATGTTAATTAAAAAATATATTTTTATAATGCTCGTTTAAGCTCGTTTAAGCTTGCGAGCTCGATAGGTAAAGCTTGGGCTCGAGCTCATTTATTAAATGAGCATAAATTCAAGCTTGAGCTCGGCTCGGGCTTGGTTAAATCGACCTTTTTTGGAGCTTTTAACGAGTGGAGTTCGAGTAGCTCACTAGTAGCTCGACTCACTTGAATCCATATGTGCAAGCAACAAAAACATGACACGAATCAAAATCGGGAAGTATCAGTATGAGTTTTGGTTTTCCTGACTCATACAATTTAAAAACATAAAACTGGATTGGATCTAATTGAATTAAAACTTGAAAATGAGAAAAACCAGAATAAAAGACCGAACTAGATGGCATCGGTTTTGATTTAATCCAAGCACCTACTAAATCAACATAAACATGTAATAATGTTTTAAAGATCATATTGCTCATTGATCCGGATGGACCTAATCATGTTTAACTTGTTATTTAAAAATACAGTAAGCTTTTATAAAAGGGTTATATGCTGAAAATAATAACTTTTTGCAATTTTACCGATTATAGCAACATTAATTATATTTTATCATTAATAACATCAACTTTTGTATTTTTTTTACCGTTTATAGCAATTGGTGACCTACAAACCTGTTATAGCAGGCCATCCAACTTTTTTATAACAAAAAATAACATCTTTTCATATTTTTACCAATAACAACATATCATATTAAAACAAAAAATAACATGTTCATATGAAGTGTTGTTGTGACTTCTTCTACTTCATCCCTATCATCATATTTCTTCTTTAATGAATTACTAATGGAAAGAAAGAAAGAGAAGGTCTGTCGATAATCTCCTCCAAATATCGAATGTTGTCATCATATTTTCACTTTGATGCTCTCGCCATTTATCATCTCCCCAAAATCACGTTCGATCTAGAGTCGATCTGTTCTTGTCATTTGACTTGTCTATACGAAAATCGACATCCTTCTCGATCCCATTTGTAACGGTAGAGAATGTGCACCGGTCACCACCGAATCCCTGTGTATTGTTACTTTCATCTCTGTTGTCATTCTCGTTGTCGTCTCCCCCACTTAACTTGCTGATAATTCTCCCGCTTGGTTTAAATATGGTAAACAAAACTTGTTCCAATGGAAATCAAATGAATGGAAATGATTATCTCAGATCTTTAAATTAAACGGGTGAACGAAGAGATAGAAATCTGAAGTGGATATGGAAGAAGATAGACAAATCTGGAACAGATCTATATTGTCACACCCCGTTACCCCGGTTGGCAACGAAGTGTGACGTCGCGGAAGGGTAACCATAATCATAATGAACGACCACTATATGGACGTGTTAAAAAATACATCGATATAACATTGAAATATAGAAATGTTTTACATAGCCCGAAAGTAGTTCGCAAGATACAGAGATTTAAATACATAATTAATTTAACCAAAATAATGCAAATAAATCTCCGATGGTTTGAAAATGAATGCGACTCCATAAGTACGGAAGCTTGAGAATACTTCCGGTGCGGTGCACTTGCCTTAATTTCCTGAAAATACACGCTAAAATACGTCAACAAAAATGTTGGTGAGCTCATAGGTTTACACATAAATCTGACTTGTATGGACAACAACAGTTGAGTTTGAATTTATAAAATCATAAATTCCATGTTATGTATTACATATAAACCATCATGCAACCGAAGCTTAATTAAATGAGTTTGCCCTGTGCAGTATTCCCATACGTAATACCGTGTGTTGAATATATATGCATCCCGCCGTTAGCCGATTAAGACTAACCCGAATGGGGACACGACTCCCGATAGATCTATCCACAATATATTCGCGCTTACAAATAAATGCAATTAACGGTTCATGATTTGAGGGCTGATGGAACCACATGTGTAATACATAATAGAATTGAAGTTGTTTCCATGTCCATATAAAAACGTAGCATGTATTTCAACCCCAAAACATAACAGTGTGAAAATAGGGGCTATGAAGACTCACCGAGCTTGTGATGGCAAAATATTTGCGTAAAATGCAAGTTAGCGTAGGTTGATGGGTGATGCACCGGATGTGTATAATCGAGCCCTAAATGATAATAGCGACTTAATAACTCTCATATATGATAATATGTATATATATATATATAGGTTTTTATGTCTTAAAGCACCCAACATTACAAGTTTATAAATAAAACACACTTAAAACGTCAAGTTTATATATATATATATATATATATATATATATATATATATATATATATATATATATATATATATATATATATATATATATATATATATATATATATTTTTATGTCTTAAATCACCCAACATTACAAGTTTATAAATAAAAGACACTTAAAACGTCAAGTTTATATATATATATATATATATATATATATATATATATATATATATATATATATATATATATATATATATATATATATATATATAATTTTCCAGCTTTTCGAAAGTTTTTCGGCCTACTTTGAGGCTGTTTTTGACCAAGCACCAAAACGATTTAGGCTTTGGTTTTCTTGGACACTAAACTACTATATACAAAGAATTTTTAAAGTCAAGAACGACCATTTTTCGAGATGTTTAGGTTAGGGAAAAAGCTTGTTGAAAACCCTATGTTGGCCATTTTTGAGCTGTCAAACTTTTGGGTTCCCAAATAAAATCTGAGCGTTCTAAACCCCATAATAAATTATGAAAACTTCCAGATTTTTAGCTAAGACATAGATCTAACTTTTGAGACAAGAATCAACTCATTTTGTTAAGTTATGAATTAGTTATGATTTTTCAAAGTCGATGCAACTTTTCTGCCGAAATTCTGAAGTTCATAAACTTGAAATAACTAGTGATTCTTGTTGTTTATTCAAAGACTACTTATATAAAAGTTATAAAACACATTTATATAACTTGTTTTCATAATATTTACACTTACATGATGTGTTTATATATTTATAAACACATTTGAAGAAAACAACTTAAAAACAAAACTAGTGATTTATAAACTTGAGTTTTTATGAAACTTGTTGTTGTTGGTGATTATATATATTATGCAAGACTTATACAAACATAATTATAAGATGTTATGAGTTATTATTTACTTACTTTGATGAAATATAAGAATGCAAATGAGTAGAATGAAGTGTTCTTGAACTTGGTTGCACAAAAGATCCTTGAAAACTTGAAGAACAAAAAGTTGCCAAAATCTTGGCCTTCTAGGAGGCCTTTGGCCGGATTTTAATGAGAGAAAAGGAGAGGTTTTTGGCTTCTGAAGTGTGGAAATGAAAGAAGAGAAGTCCTCTATTTATAGAGGATTGAAAGATCTTGAAATGATGGTAATGTTGAAGGTTGAGTGTAAGATCTTGGTTGAAAAGAAAGAGGATGGTGAAATGAAAGGGAATGGAGTTGTGTAATAAAAAATTGAGGTCAACACCTATGGTGTACCCTCCCTATGGCCAGCCATATGGACATAAATATGGTGTATTTTCATTTTTTTTATATAAATGTATTTCAAAGTGTATTCTTGTATTTCCCTTTTTTATGTAAATTCATAAATACTTATGAATGCATTAGTTTAATGAATTGTTTTAGTCTTGCATAATTAATGTTAAGTAATTGTATTAGTGTATGATTAGTTGTAAGGTCTACCAAACACAGATCTATCTAGACGCGGAACCGTCAACGAGTGCGGAATCCTCGTTAACGGGTAGACGGTAACAACACTCACCATAAACACGGAGACTATCAGAAGCTGCACGAACGACACACGAACGCACCTACGAACTGATTCTATCCGAAACGACACTAACACTGATGATAAACTCGAGATCGCTTAATGCTTAATCACTCTTGAATTCTGCAAAAAGTCTAATAATATTTCGAGTCTATCCCTAATTATAGAGGCTAATTCGAGTCTGTCATGGGCTAAACTCGAATCTGGCCCAAGGCCCATTCGAGTTTGTCCTCACTGACACTCTCGAATCTGCCTACATTCGAATCTAGGATCACATTCGAATCTGTCACAGATTCGAATGTCAAACCTTATAGAATTCGAATCTAACTAACATGTATATGAAACATATGTTATTAACTTATGCTTGAATTAATCTTTGATCTTTATGTTTGAACTTCTTGTAATACGTTACATCAAGTTCAAACATACAATCAATAATAATTATCAAACATATATATCAAACACTTACTAAAACCACAATGTTGGATCACTTAGACTGCTATCGTCACACAGGGTGTACCAACAGACTCCCCCTTGACGATAGCTTCTAATAATTCACACATTTGATTAAGAACTTTGTTCATTTCATTTTTTATTCAAACTGCTTCCAGCATACAAACCTCTTTCAACACATACTTTAACTACATTCTCATATTTCCTAGCCTCACCATCCATATGAGTGTCACTTGAAATCTTATGAGCATGCAAAATTTGAAGATCATCTCGAGAAAGGTTTACCAGATGAAGAGGATCATAGATTCTAAGAATCACCTTTTCTTCAAAATCTTCCATTACCGCTGCTCCAGTCTCACTCTCAACGTACCACCAATTCAGATTCTTCATGACATTTTGTGGCATAGGCTTGAGCGGCACCTTTCTTAGACATCTTACGGGTTTGTATTGAATCTTCATCCAAGGACGCCCAGTTAGAGGATCAATACGAGAAGGATCCTCTACTCTTTTTCCAACCCTTGGATTTAGGCGTTCAAACTTTCTTGATCTTCCCTCTTTCCTTATGATTCTGGCAATTATATCTGCATAGGGATCATTGCCAATATTGATCAGGTCTTTCCATGCTAACGCCTTGATCTCAATCTTTGGCAGCGAGTTGAATACTTTCAGAGTTCGCCTCAGGTACTGTAGCCCATCTTTTCTCTTGATTATGAATAGCTGCAGTTCTCGATCAAAGAACCAGCTTAATATGCTTCCTGATAGTTTTCCAGTCCCCGGCACTCTCATCTTCTCTTTCAGCTCTAATTCTTTATGCTCAGCCCTGAACCACAACTTTCTTTTCTCTTCATTTGTTAACTCTCTGGCAGGTTCCTCTACTGATGACTCAACATTTAAAGCAGCATTCACCACTTCTATGTTAACAACATCATTGCCTTCTATTATATATGTATCAGTGATAGGATTTTGCTGAACGATGATTTCATCAGCTTCATCGTCTTCGTCTGCACATACCTCATCATCTGATTTCCAATCAACAATGTCTTCAGGAACAAATTCTCCCTCTTCTAATTCATCCATGTCCTCTTCAAAGTCAAATCCCAAGTCCATTGGGTCGTCATCTAGATCCATGAGAGCATCAATCATCTCACTAATCTCAAAATCCGTAGGTTTAGACGAGCTGGCCTCTCCTACTTCACCTCCCAACTGACTTGGCTCCCCCTGAGATTGAGCAGCCTGAGTAGCAGAAAAATCTACTGGCTCATTCTGTCTTTGAGAGCTGGGATCATTGCCTTGGTTATCTTCATCATCATCATCCTTCCTGCCCACTTCTTGATCTCGGCACGATGTCTCCCCCTGAGCCTGTAAATTTTTCATTAATTGCTCAACTAGGGAGCGCATCGACCTTAGCTCGGCTGCCTGATCAGCGACAAACGTCTTTAACTCTACGTTCTCTTCCTGCACTTTTTCCACAATCTTCTTCAAATCGGCATTCTCCTTATCAAGATTTGCATTATGAGTTTGAATTTCACCGATTGCCTTTGTGAGGCCTAAGATTTGGACATTTTGGAAGTCAACTCGAGCTTTAAGCTGCAGAAACCTTTGGTTGTCGGCGTATGTGGACGAGGTTGATGGGATGGATTGAAGTGGAGTTGGAATGATCGGCGATGGGATGTATGGTTCATCATGAGGTGGTGATGGTGGAATGGTGGTTTGAGGTTCTTGAGGTTGAGGAGTTTGAGTTTGAGGGTTTTCAGATTGTTCTGCTGAAGCGGAAGACGATCCTTGCATAAATCTGTGACGCTTGGCCCGTTGCCTTGTCACTAACGGTGCAACCTCTTCTTCTTCAAAATCGGAGTCATCAGACTCTCTTGATACTCTCCTCCTTGAAGCTTCTTCATTTACTACCAACCTTGATCCATAAGTTCCAATTTGAACATGAGGTTCTGTAGACACTGACTCTGGAGCTTCAACTTCTATCTCCTCCATCTCTTCTGATTCAGTGGCAGATGATGACTCATTATTACCAGTCTGCTCTGGTACATATTCTTCAACATCTCTAAGAACATCTTCTTCTCCCTCTGGAGGCTCAAGCAATTCTCCCACCAATGCTGCAGATATATCTTCATTGGCATGAGGACCTGCTTCCCAAATTTCATGAAGTGTCTGGCACAACTGATCAGATTCACTAGGAATATTCGAAGGGCCCGCCTCTTGTATCTCTGGTTGTTGACTTGTGGAAGGCCTTGATGCCTGAGTCTGACTCGCAGTAGGTCTTTGTCTTCGCCTTTGTTGTTGTGCTCGCGGTGGCTGTGGTTGTTGTTGTTGTTGTTGCAGTGGCTGTCTAGCGTGAACTTCCACTTCTCCTGCCCAGTTGGCAGTATCTGGAGCTTCAAAATTCCTATTCAAAACAGCTCCAAACAACGGTCGCTCGACCGGAACCGCCAACCTTCCTCTGTGCGAGGAGCAATCAGCAAAAATTCTTTTATCCATCACAGGGACACTTTGGATTTCATTGTGCGGCGGCAAATTCGGCAAGAAATGTCTTATGAGCATCATTATGAATCGAGGATACAGCAGAAATTGTTGCTGCTCTGGAGCCGAGATTTGATGGACGAATTCTGAGAAAAACATCTGAGAAAAGCTGAATGGCCGATTATACAGTAAAGCGATCATCCCAGATTGGATCTTCGAGACGATGTAATCAAAACCAGCTTTCTTTGCCGCGAAACAAACCATGAAAACATGAGCGAAAAATCTCCATTGGCCAATAAGCCCGCTCTTCATGTAAGAAGTCTTTGTAACATCTAAACAATAACCCATTCTCTGAAAGGCCGCTTGCCTAATACTTAGAGGAAAATCAATAGGCCCAGATTCTTCTTCCTGAGATCCTAGCTGCAAAACTTGACGCAGCATATCGGCAGAGAACACCAACGGTTGCCCTGCGATCCTTGTTCTCAGCACTGTCGGGGTGACAGAGCAGTCCACCTGAAGATGATCATAAAATTGGCGAACATAGGGAATAACAATCTGAATATTGTGAGATAATGCAAAAGCTATCCTAGATTCTACAAGGAAATCCATCATTTGACGAAAACCCTACGCCTCAGGGATATGATGGTCGGGGGGAATGGCCATATTGTGCTTCGGCACAAATACTCGAACAGCCATATCTGCACAATAGATAAACTATTAGAATTATTAAAAATCAATAAACTTGCCTAAATTCAAATTTGTTTAATTTTGAACTTGATTAAGTACAAAATCCAACACAAAAGAATTTCTACAAGTTTAATAAAATTTAAATTAAATAATTCAAATAAAATAACAGATTCGAATTGACAGATTCGAAAACACCCTATTTCGAGTTTGATGACAGATTCGAATGACATGGTCTTCTCGAGTTTGATGACAGATTCGAGTGTGTCAGTAAACTCGAGAACGTTTATGAACAAATTCGAAATGTCGTCGTCCAACTCTTCAACATAACCCATGATTTTAACCATTTTGGACTTAGAAAATCACCTACATTAGTCCAACTAGGTTCTAATCACTGATATTTGTCTTTAATTTGATTTTTTAACGGTTCAAACTTTGTAATTTTGAAAAATCCGATTTCGACCCATAAACCTTCAAAAATCGATGATTTTTACTTAAATGGTGTATAAAACTACTCAAATCTTGTACAACCCAGTTGATTATACCTAGAAGTATCAGTAGAATCGAAACACCAAGCAAGAAAATCGACAAATTGTCGTTTATGTGGAAAACGATAGATTCGAGCCGATAGATTCGAAATCGCCTAAATAGATTCGAGGATATATATTCGAAAACAGTAATGAGTTAATGACTTTACTGTTAACCTATATATACCACCCACCTTCGAATCTAAGGCCAATGTCGAATCTATTGACAGATTCGAAACTACCCAAATTCGAGTTTGTCCTAAACTCGAATTACACCAAACATTTAGAAAAATTTCGAAAATTTTGAAATAACTTCAACTTTTTCAACCTTTTCAACGGTATTATGTAACGAGATAAACTATGCCAAATCTTTTACCCTAAGCACAAGATTTTTCACGCAGTGTTTATTTTATCCAACTATGAATGCACCCTCAGTAATTTTTTTTTTGACCTTTTTCCTAAGTAGAAAAATAAAATAAAATAAAATAAACTAAGGGAAAAATAACATTAAAATAAGAAAAAAATAAAACTTTTAAAATTTTAACAAAAAATTTAACTTAGACTTTAAACGATACTTATTAAAATTTACAACCTAAGCTAAACACTTAACAAAATATTTTTGACGAGAATAGTCAAAGAAAGATTCAATCAGATAGCGGAGTCAGATACTCACTTTCAGTACTTAAACTTTCACACTTAGGAATTTTTGATTCCTTTGATTGTTTGTCGTGACATACCCATTTAGCCGATTGTTGATATTTACCCCTTTAAACATGCTACATTTCGGAATATCCCTTGGCATTTTTATTTATCATGAAATTATCTTACGTGACTCAGACATAGACATACTTTTATGATCAAGGCATACAGACAAAGATTCTAACTTGTTGGTATTTGCAAACTTTCTATAAAAGACAAACATCGGACACAGGTCTGTATTTTCATACAACAAAGTGTCTTAGTTTGACTTAAGGTTTATTTTTAAAGCTAGCAAGACAGCGGTGACAGGTCTGTACCGACGTACAACAAAGCGACATATCTTGCCAACCCGAATCTAAACAGAGGCAACAGGTCTGTACTTACGTACAACAGAGTTACATGTTTTCGACTCTCAAATTTATATGATTTTTCTATTCTTTCCATTTTCAGATGTATCTGATGTTGCTATACATCCCCAGAAAGTTTGCATACCTCATTTAGACTCAAAGTTTGTATGTCTTGTACATAAAAATTAAGACCGATTGGTCGTACATCTAAGTTAGTGACACGTTTGACTTTTTCTTGAATATTTTATTTGCCTTGAGACTCCCTATATGTATTATGCCTACCAACACATCAACCTAAATAAAGTATAACACTTAGAATTTTAGTTGCTTATGTGTGAAAACCTAAACACTTAGAGTTTGTAACGACTGTGCTAATTTTCGTCACTTTGAACCTATGCTTCTAAGACTTAACTCCTTTTTCTGATATTCTCTTTTTTTTTTGTATTTTTATGATTTTCTCTCTTTTTTCTTTTGTTTTTCATAAGAAATAGCAATAAAATAAGATAACCTACTAACTTACTAAAAATAGAAACTTACTAAAAATAGAAACTATCCTAAATTAGCAGACTTACTATAAAAAGAAAGAAATACTACTTCTATAAAAGGAAATAAACTACTACTAAGGTCAAATTACTCTGGGTTGCGCATTCCATTTAGTTGAATTAAATTTTCAAACCGTGACTTATCAAATGCTTTGGTAAATAAATCTGCATTATTATCTTCCGTTGCCACTTTTACCAATTTGATTAAGTTCTTTTCAGCACAATCACGAATAAAATGATGCCTAATGTCTATGTGCTTTGTTTTGTTGTGTTTAACTGGATTATTCGTTATAGCGATAGTAGACTGATTATCTATCCTAATAGGAGTTTGAGTGTAAGCCAAACCGTAATCCCGCAATTGTTGTTGTATCCACAGAACCTGTGAGTAGCAACTACCAGCAGCAACATACTCGGCCTCGCACGTTGACACGGCTACCGACGTCTGTTTCTTGCATTGCCAGGATACCAGTCTCCCTCCTAGGAATTGACAACCTCCAGTTGTTGATTTGCGCGTCAAGCTGCATCCTCCGTAGTCAGAATCCGTGAATGCCTCCAACTCTAGATCTCCCTCCGCGTGATACCAAAGTCCCAGCTTCGGTTTCGACTTGAGGTATCGTTGAATCCGCTTCACAGCTTTCATATGCATCTCCTTCGGATTTGCTTGAAACCTAGCACAAATACACACAACAAACATGATGTCAGGTCTTGAAGCAGTTAAATACATAAGTGATCCAATCATGGCCCGATATAACGTCGGATCCACATCGGTATCACTTTCAGTACCCGGTCCGAGATTGTGATTCACTTGAATCGGCGTGCTGAAATGGGCAGTCAATTTTGTTCCTTCCATCCCGAAATGTTCCAATATGTCATAGACATACTTCGTCTGATGGATAAACATCCCTTCCTTCTTCTGGTCAACTTGTAACCCCAAAAAGAAAGTTAACTCTCCCATTGCGCTCATCTCGAATTTCGACTTCATCACCTTCTCGAAATCTTTGCACATCTGTTCGTCTGATGAACCAAAAATGATATCATCGACACTTGTACCAAGATGAAATGTTCTCCCTTCCTCTTAACAAACAGAGTACTATCTATCCTACCCCTTTCAAACCCGTTTTCTAACAAATGGTTGGGTAGAGTCTCATACCACGCCCTTGGTGCCTGATGCAATCCATATAGAGCCTTATCTAAGCGATATACTCTATCAGGATATTTTGGATCTGTAAATCCGGGCGGTTGTTCTACATACACCAACTCCTTCACTTTCCCATATAGGAAAGCACTCTTAACATCTAATTGATATACCTTAAAGCCCTTGAAGGAGGCAAAAGCTAGAAACAACCTAATGGCTTCCAGCCTTGCTACTGGTGCAAACACCTCATTGTAATCGATTCCCTCCTCTTGGTTGAAACCCTTTACAACTAGCCTAGCCTTGTTGCGAGTGACTATACCCCGATCGTCTCTTTTGCACTTAAAAACCCATTTGGTTCCTATAGCAACTTCCCCTCGAGGTAATGGAACTAACTCCCACACTTCTAGTTTTCTAAACTGCGAGAGTACTTCCTGCATCGCTTCAAACCAGGAGTTATCCTTAAGTGCCATTTGCACATTCTTAGGCTCTACTTGCGATATGAAACCCGAATAGAGACAGGTATGATATGCCTCGGAGTCATTTATCATCGACAACGACACTGTGTTGTTATTTAAACTACTCCTAGTCTTCACACCCTCGTTAGGATTTCCTATGATGCTTTCTATAGGATGGTTCTTGTTAATCCTAGAGGTCTCTATCTCGTCAACTCTTAGATTATCTCCTAAGTTAGATCCTATTTCACCTAATGGGGGAACAACCTCAGTTTCTACATTTTCCTCCTCATGGACATTTTCCTCAGAGTTGAAACTTGATGCTTGAGTCTGATTCTCAGTGGTAGGTGCTTCTGGATCAGCAACTTCTGGAGATCCATCTACAGTCGCAGTAGGCTCGGATGTGGATTGAAATGTAGTCCTCGAAAAGGTATGACCTTCGTCATTCAGATGTAACGTCGCCATGTCCTTTTCGATTGTACCTGCATTTTCATCCAAAGGAATGTTAAATGACTCAAATAATTTATCATAGTCAAATATCCATTCCGGACCTGTTTGGGGTTCATGTGTATAACTTGTGACTTCAATGTTATACACAATTTCCACTGTACCATTTGTTTTGTTAAAAACCCGTTTGTTTGGTGAGTTTGGCACATAACCTAGGAAGTATCCTTCGTCAACCTTTTCACCAAACTTCGGTTGATGTTTTGTACGTAAAAGAGTGCATGGTACCCCAAACGGTTCGAAGCCAGTTAAATTAGGTGGCCGTTTATTCAAAATTTCATAACAGGTTTTGTTCAAAGATTTGACAGTTAGGACTCGGTTTAAAATATGACATGAGGTATTCACTGCCTCCCCCCAAAACATGGTAGGAAGCTTTGAATCCAACAACATAGTCCTAGCTGCCTCAATCAGTGTCCTGTTTTTACGTTCGGCCACCCCATTTTGTTGAGGCTCATATGGTGCACTGAATTGATGCACTATGCCCTTTGATAGGCAATATACACCAATTACAGTGTTTTTGAACTCAGTTCCATTATCACTACGAATCCTTTTAACCCTTGTTCCGTAGGAATTCTCCACTTGGTCTAATGGGTTTTCTTTCTCGGTACAAAGGACGAGAGGCTTCCAAGCTCATCGGGTTC
>JAANYP010002495.1:0-33135 GCA_020465985.1 Centrapalus pauciflorus
CCTTTTAGCCAATAAGAAGGTCCTTACTGTCCAAGGTAAAACAAGAAATATCAAAGAAAGCATCACCCCTAGCATTAGGACCCTGAAGTGTTGATAGAGAGGGAGCCAAAGGGAAAGCGGCTCGAAAATATTCTTATTATTTATGGTTACCCCAAAGTTTTTCCAGAACACTTACCTGAACTCCCAACATCGAGACAAGTCAAATTCAAAAATAGGCCTAGTATCAGGTGCGGTACCAGTGGCTCGAGCACCATGCCGATTAGCCCCATCAATAGTGTAAGAATCGTCCAACCAACTGTAGGAGCTCTTAGATAAAGGGCCTATCAAACCGAGTTCCTCGCTTTGGAGGAGCTCCAGTTTTGTTCATAATAGAGAAGGATGGAACTTTCGGGATGTGCATCAATTACCGAGAAATTAAATAAGCTAAAAGAACCAATACCCACTTCCAAGGATCAATGACTTGTTTGACAAAACTCCAAGAATTAAGCTTCTATTCGAAGATCGTCCTTAGGTCTGGTTATCATCAGGTTAGAGTTCACAAGAAAGATATTCCAAAGACAGCTTTCAGATTCCGTGTCGGTCATCATAAATTCCTATTAATGCCGTTTGGATTAACCAGTGTCCCCAACGGTACTCATGGACCTCATCGGGTGTGCAAACCTTATTTAGACAAATTCGTGATTGTATTCATGAATGACTTTAATCTACTCACGAAACGAGAAGGAGCACGAGCAACATTTAAGACTGATTCTGGAATTATCGGAGAAAGAACAACTATATGCTAAGCTTTCTAAATTTGACTTTTGGTTAGGAGAAGTGAAATCCCTCGGTCACGTGAACAATAGTAAAGGAATCCAAGTCGACCCCGCAAAGATCAAGGCTATCAGGAATTGGTCAACTCTTAGAACCCCCATAAAGATACGACAGTCCTTAAGACTTGCCACTTATTATAAGCAATTTTCTCAAAGACCACCAGAACTCTAACAAAACTGACCCGAAAAGACATTAAGTATGATTGGAGCAAGGATCAGGAGACATCATTCCATTTATTAAAGCACAAACTGTGCAGCGCACCTATTTTGTCCATACTTAAGAGGAACGAGAAATTTATAGATTACTGTGACGCTTCACACAATGGGCTTATATAGAAAGATAAGGTCATAGCTTATACTTCATGAAAACTTAAGGGTCACGAGGTGAATTACACAACGCATGATCTAGATCTTGGAACAGTAGTCTTTACCCTTAAGACTTGAAGACATTAGTTGTACGGTAAGAAGTGTATTACACTCACGGACCCTAAGAGCCTCCAACACGTCTTGAACCAGAAAGAGTCGAATATGAAGTAGTACCGTTGGATGGAACTAATAAGTAATGGCAACCGTGAAAATTCGTTATCACCTGAGGAAAACTAAGGAGCTAAGCCGTTAAGAGTACAAGTGGATAAATAGTTTAGAATAAGGGCTAATAAAAATCGGTATCTCATGAATAGAATCTGATTACTCTGTTTGGTGGAATAAGAAAGCTGGCTATGGATGAAGGACACAAATTAAGATATGTCGTTTACCCCAGATCCAATAAAATGTATCATGACCTTAAGAAACTATACGGGTGGCCTATCATGAAGAATGACATTGCCAAATCGGTCAGAAAATTCCTAACACGCTCCAAAGTTAAGATAAACCATCAGAAACCATTTGGGCAATAGTCGACAACCTAACAAAATCCGCGCATTCCTACCAATCAAGAAGAACATCAGGATGAATAAGCTAGTCCAAACGTACCTCAAGGAAGTTGTCTCCGGACACGTAGTGCCTATTATAATCATTTCAGGAATGGATAGCAGATCTACATCTAAGTTTTTGGCAATTATTACTTCAAGCTTTGGATACAAACTAAGACATGAAGTACCACATATCACCCTCAGACCGATGGTCAGAATAATAGAATGATCGAAACCCTAGAACACACATTAAGGGCCTATGTAATGGATACTCAATTACCTTAGTGAAATTATCGTACTACAATAGCTATCACTCAAGTATTGAGCTGCTTCGTTTGAAGCCCTCTACGGGCAAAAGTGTCGATCACCGATTTATTGGGCTGCTTCGTTTGAAACAACGTCTTCAGAGCAAACCTACAGTGTTCATTGTATTTGTGTCTACAAAGTTCATCAAACAAGTCTTCAATATCAATCAAATGCATCCAAAACATGTCGGCTTCTGTAAACGTGTAAGTATTTCCATCTGATCTAGTAACCGTGAAAGTAGGATAAAATATCTTTACAAAACGATCCTTTTCTATCTATACCAAATTAACAATCAGAAATTCACTTCTGACTTTTTTAACACTTTGAGCTTTATTCTGAAGGAACTTGCATAATTAGCTAAATTCGGTCTATTTGGCTCTTAAACTCTGAGTAACTTCAGAAAAGTGCACGGAGCTTGCTTTCTACAAAAGATCTTCTTCTCAAGATAATCTTCAAGATATGGCAATTTGTTCCTTTTCCTTGTATACTTAGCAGATTTCTTTTATGATAGCTCTAATCCCTTTTTCTTTTTCTTTCTCACTTCTTCTTCATTCAGAATAAACAGCATGTCATTAATCTCCCTTTGTACAATCCTTTGAGCTTCAAACCTTAATTGATGCTGTCTTTGCGATTCATACGCTAAGACATATTCATTAAAGAACCTCTCCATTATCTCAAATTCATTGATTTCTTTTACAACTGGAGGAATAGAACTCTCCACATGAAATGGTTCCATCTCTTCTTCTTTGACTTGGACCGTAACCTCAGGCTTTTCAACCGTCGGTATAGGTATATCATCTTTTAGAATTTCCTGAACCAAAACTTCTTCTTCTTCTATCCTTTCAGCTCTTACTGTAACATCAATCAATTCAATGATATCATCATCATCTGTAACAACCTAATTTTTGATCTAGTCGTAAACTCAGTAATATTTTGAACCGATAATGCAATAATGTTGAATTATTTGAATTATAATTTAATTAATAATGAAATATTAAATTAAATTATATAAATATTTAATCTATGAATTTATTTAATTATTAAAGAAAATAAAATAAAAGAGATATAATATACAACAATGAAAGTGAGTTAGCTAGCAAATATAACTAGACGACGTATATAAACGAGAAATTTAAACTCAGAATTCAGATTTGTCTCTCTCTCTAACTCTCTCTCTCTAAAACTCTCTCTAGTTTCTCTCTCTAACTTCTCTCTAAAATTTCTCCTAAACCGACTATCCGATCATCGAGATAAATATACCGTTAGGAAGATCTCGGCGAATACTACACGGATATATCAATTTCTGCATGAATTCAGACGAATTGAGGTAAGTTTATTTATAATTTTACGTTTTATATATATATTCGGTATTTCGAATCTATTAAACTTTATGAAATTTGAAGCTATTTTATTAGATTTTAACTAAGATAAGTATAAGATAATCGAACATAGGCTTAATATTGATTATATATGTGATTTATGCTTTAGAAATTCAAGTTTTGAGTTGAAAATATGATCAGATTCGAGAACATTATGATCAGATTCGAAAATACATAGAACAGACTCGAAAATCCATGATCAGACTCGAAGTGGAAAAAATTTGAATCTAATCCACCCATAGATTCGAGATATGCTTCGAATCTGTGTGGGATTTTTCGAGTCTATGCATAGTTCGAATCTAATCTCCATATGTGTGTGTGTCTCGAATCTATCTATTAGATTCGAAGGGGGGTTCCATTTCGAATCTGACTCTCTATATATGAACTTATCTTGCTCGAATCTAGCTAGTTAAACTCGAAGTATGTATATATTTCGAATCTACTCTTTAGATTCGAATGACCCTATTCGAATCTGATGCCTTTATTTCGAATCTGATGCCTTTAAAATTAAAAATCTAATTTATTCCAAGCTTAAGATGATATATGAACAAACAACTATCAGAATCAGATAAAATAAAGATTTTAACGACTAAAGAAATGATAATAATGATATGATATTAATATGATATGATATGATAATTCTGGACAGGTTCAGTGAAATTCTGAACATTTAGACAAAGATTTTAAAAGATTTAAAGCGGGTCAGAGACTTGATTTGACAGAACAGGAAGACAAAATCCTGAGATAACTCAGGTGGCAGATTCATATATCTGTTTGACCAAGACCCAACACTGTGAGTTATAGATATTCAAATTGAACATGCAAAGATCCGTTTGAGATATATTGATACTGTTACATTAATTGACATTCATTTATCAGCTGGATTGAGACCTGTGCACACCATGGATGGGTGTTGCCCAGTGAATCATGATAGCTATTTGTTTATCATTTCATATTGCATTTATTAGCGCTTCAGACTTTGCTTTATGATTCGTTGCTATCATGACTCTTAAGACTTATGCTTATTTCATTGATCAGACTTGATAAGATTTATTCAGCTTGACTAGCCCTTATGGTCTATTGTTCTAGACCCGGCTATTTCACCAGTTCTTATGAACTTGGTAATGACCTCCGATGTTCGGCCATGTTGACCTACTGGTAGCTAGCCCAGTATGTGGCTGATCCCCACGATATAAGCGTGAGTGTGGTTTGAACATCATCCGATCTAGATACTATATCTCAATCATGATGACGGCTGTAGCGGCAGCCAAGACTTATCACGCTTAGATTTATAACTCCGCTTGACACGCATGTTAATATTGAAAATCTATAAACTCACTAAGCTTTGCTTACAGATGATGCTTTAATATTTTACAGGGAAAAGCAAAGGAAAGTCACCTGCCGGACCTAGTTCTTAGGTCTTACACGATCAAGACAGAAGTATCATAGACCTCTACTCAACGATCTCGTTTTGGTACTAATTGGATGATGATATTGTGGTGATCTGGGTAGATTTATTTTGATAATATGATGACATGAATTAGATTAGACTTGTGCCCTTTATAAGTTTAATTTAAAAACTTAATCTGTATTAAACTTAAATCTTAATAGCTTGTACTGTAATTTAATTTTCCGCATTATAATTACTCTATCTTAGTTTGATTGATATCGTATTGCATGATGTGGGACCTAGACTGGTGAGCACTGCCCCGTAAGGGGTGGTCTTCACATCATCATCAGACTCTTCAATCTCCACTACTTTCTCTGCATCCTCAATCATCAGAATTTGTTCATGCACTTCATCTTCTGAATCTTCATATTCATCGAAATTATAAAACTCTGACTGAATGCTCAATGGAACAGGAACATCTTCATAAAGAATCAATTCATGTCCACCTTGAGTATCAGCAGGTTCCTTAGAGCTTCCTGCTTCTCCTTCTTCTTGAACTTCAGCCTCCTTTTCCGGATATGTGATCATTAGTAAACCAGTTGTTGGCTCATCAAGCTTCCTCCTCTTCTCCCCCTCATGAGGAGCATCATCGAGTCTTCGTGATGCTCGTCATGTTTACGCTTCGGAGCTGAAGCTTGAGCCTTTCACGTTTGTTCAATGACTGATACTCATTCAGATAAATTTCCTAATACTGTGATCACTGTACTTTCCAACCCCATCATGCGTTCTCGCATCTCATCAAACTGTTCAAACGCAAAGTTTCGTAGCTCTTCAATGGCTGCATTCGGATCTTTTTGCTACACTGTTTCTTCAGCTACTGATTTGCCTTTTAAGAACTTGTGGATATTTGTCATCTGAGACATGACCTCGGATAGTTGAGCCGTCAAATGACTATTTACTCCTGCAACTGCGGCATTCAACGCTTGATTTAATGATGATTCGGTAACAAAAGGGGAAAGAGTCACTGCTGGGTCACGTAGACTTCCAGTTGACACGACAGTTGAACTTGTATAAAGAACATCTGCGTGGCCAGTGCTCAGAGTTGGCATAGATGTAGCCTTGAGTGGACTTCCAACCTCTTCAAGTGACGGAGCAACAAATGCTTCCGTTACTGAGGTTGTTCCGGCAGTGACACGTAGTTCAGCTGCACTTACTTCAACACATGAAGTAGACACAAGTGTCCTAGTGTGTATATGTTCTAGACTTTATGTATCAAACAAAGTCGTACACTCGGGCGGATGTGTACTTGTTTCAATATCCATCAAATCCAAAGGATTATCGGATAGCATATGAGCTTCATCCCGGTTAACAATTGAAACAGTCTCCTGTTGGGAGGAGACTGAGTGGCTAGTGGGGTGTGCAGGCGTCAGTGGGATACTGACTTCTTCAATGCTAACTCCCTATAGGGAGCTAACAGCATATGTGGTTTGTTCCTGGCTTTCTGGGCTGGGGACATCCCTCACACTCTGCCTAGCAATTTCCACAATATCTATCAAACCAACACCTCCGTCAGTTGGATCAATTCCTCCTTCTTCATCATCATTATCATCATCATCATCCTCTCCTTCTGCAGCTCCCTCATGATTGTCTGGAATGAGGGTAGAGGGTGAAGGTCGGGTGACCGATTTGGATTTTACTGGTTTAGATACAAGGGTGTGGTTTGATGAAGAGTGGGAATCAGAGGAGTTTGAGGGTTGGGATTGAGCTGGTGATGCCATTTGAAACCTGTGAAAAGTAATAACCATATTAGACTCAACAGATAAACAAATGAAATCCTGTAAATAGAAAAATAAAACATTTTGCTAGAAATTATAAAAATATGTGTTTTTCTTTTTAAAGCATCAGGATTCCAGACAATAATATTAAAATATTATTGTAAGGATTCCAAAGTCAATCTTTCAGAGACCAATGTTAGAAAAACACAGATTTAAAAAATTTCTTGAAAAATGTGAAATTTTTCTTAAAAATTTAAATTCCCAACACTTAGAAACTTTTTCACAAAATTTGATTATAAAACTCGAGTGATATGTAAAATTTCTCGAATAAAGTTTGACTCAACTCGATAGACATATATATATAGAACTCGAATGATAAAGACTTCTTGAATGTATCTAAGGACCAACTCGAATGGCACTAAAGACAAACTCGATTTAACAATAATGTTTTCTCGAAGACCATGCAACTCAACTCGAATGAATCTGATTGTTGTCTCGAATGAAAGTGAATATCCTTGAATAAAAAATTTCTAAGTCCATTTCACAACCCAACTCGATCATCAAACTGAGTTTCTCGAACTAATGATAAGTTCAACTCGAGTGATACATGAGTGGACTCGAATGATATATGAGTCCAACTCGAATAGAATTTGAATAAACTCGAATGATTGTTGTTATCGAGTGGTTTTTGAAAAAATTTTCCAAGTCTTGAAAACAACCCAACTCGAATAACAAATGACATGTTCTCGAACAAAAACGTGTTCAACTCGAATGAACTTACAAGTTTCTCGAATGACATTTCTGTCACCTCGCAAAAAACTTGAGACTTTCTCGACTACAGTATTACTCGAGAAATTTTTAAAAAAATGTTTATAAGTCCTCATTCATTGATTTTCAAAAAATATGAATCCAAAGACTTTTTCACTTATTAAAAACTTGAGTCCCACTCGAAAATTGAATTCAAATAACTTTTGTTTACTGAACTTTGTTCAGAAACAACAATTTCTTTGCAAAAAATCCAACTTTCAGTCTTTTATGAACTCGAAAGGTTTTAACCAAAAATTTCAATTTTTTGTTTGTGTATTTGAAATTGATACTTGAAATTTGAGATTCAAGTTCAAGATGTTAATCCGCAGGCAAATACACTTTTAATTTCAGATTAACAACACCAAATGATTAAAACCCATGAACATACACATATATCGCACTAGTCACATACAGATTCTAAAAATTGAACATATAAACTGAAAAAAAATACACAAAACTAAGAAATGAACTTACAATATGCAACACAAATATTGAATAAATCTGATTTCTTTTGATTCCTTGATGTTACTTCGTGATGAAGGAAGGAAATTTAGAGAGTCGGTAAACAGTGGCAAGTGTTTCGAAAAAGGTAAATTTGAATTTTGAAATTCAACTTTATAGTTGAAATTTTTAAATTCAAATTTCATTTTAACCCGGCCCACTTATTTTCATAGAAAAAATTTGTTTTTGATGGTAAGCCCATTTCACACTAAAAAAAAAATAACTGAAAAAAATATGACAATCACTACAAAAAAAATTTAACTCCAACAAAAACTGAACAACAGAAAAATAATAAAAAATATGAACAACATAACAACAACAAAAAAAATTTAATACTAAAAAAAAGTTTATCTAAATTTTTTTTAACAACACCACAAAAAAAATTGCTCCCGCTTGATGTTTGCAATTAAGCTCCCCCTCAGATGTATATATCATTTGAAATAACTGCTCCCCCTACAAAAATTAGATAAAAATTTATCAGATTTCTGAAAATCAGATAAAACTATCTTTCTGCTCCCCCTGCACATAACAATCCAGATCTGTTAAACTCCGAAAAATTTAAACTTTAAAACACATGAATTGAACATCAAATGTAAATCAAATTAAAAATTGTAAATTTAGAATTATAATTTGTAACTACTGAATGTTTAAATCTAACGATTCAACATACCCAACTTGTATACAAAAAAATTAAACCGTTTTTCATCTAATGGTTTGGTAAACAAGTCAGTTAATTGATATTCAGTAGGAACAAAATATAATTCTATATTACCATTTTCCACATGATCCTTAATAAAATGATACCGGATGTCGATGTGTTTGGTTTTAGAGTGTTGCATTGGATTAGATGCTATGACTATTGCACTTTGAGAATCACAATATATTGGAATCTTCTATGGTGTAAACCCGTAGTCTCTTAGTTGGCTCTTCATCCATAACACTTGAGAACATAACGATGATACAACAACATATTCTGCTTCGGCTGTAGACAGTGAAACACATTGTTGTTTCTTGGATGACCAGCAGATGGGTTTGTCACCTAAGAATTGAACTGCTCCTGACGTGCTTTTTCTGTCCATTTTATCACATGCGTGATCAGCATCAGAAAAGGCAGTTAAATTGAATAAAGATTCCCGGGGATACCACAAACCATTGTTTGGTGTTCCCTTTAGATATCTTAAGATTCTTTTGGCAGCAGCCAAATGTGATTCTTTTGGATTAGCCTGATATCTAGCACAAACACGTGTAGCAAACATAATATCAGGTCTACTTGCAATTAAATACATTAATGACCCAATAATTCCTTGATAATGGGTTACATCTACAGGTTTCCCTAAAATGTCCTCATCGAGTTTGGATTTGGAATCCAGAGCCATGGGAGTTTTCATAGGAGTACTATTGACCATGTTAAATTTCTTTAACATGTCCTGAATATATTTAGACTGATTGATGAAAATTCCATCAGTCAGTTGTTTTACTTGTAAACCTAAGAAAAATTTATTTCTCCCATCATGCTCATTTCAAATTTCTGGGACATTAAGAAAGCGAATTTCTTGCAAAATTCAGGATTACTATAATATCTGGCCCCTGACATTTTATAAACAGGGTTGTATCCACTACACCTTTGTGAAATCCACATTTCAACAAGTATGTTGAAAGTGCATCATACCAAGCACGAGGTGATTGTTTTAAGGCCATACAGGGATTTATCTAAAATATATACATGCTCAGGCTTCGAAGGACCAGTAAACCCTTCGGGCTGATATGTATATACTTCATCTGTTAGTTCCCCTTTAAAAATGCAGTTTTTACATCCATTTGGTAAACTGTAAAGTTTTTATGAGCAACAAAAGCCAAAAACATCCTAATTGCTTCTATTCTGGCAACTGGAGCGAAAGTTTCATCATAATCAATCCTTTCTTGTTGACTGTATCCTTTGGCGACGAGGCGAGCCTTGTTACGAATGATGACACCATGTTCCTCCTTCTTATTCTTGAAAATCCACTTCGTGCCAATGAATGATTTATCTTTTGGTCGCTCCACCAATCTCCAGACCTTCAACCTTTCAAACTGATTCAGCTCTTCTTGCATTGCCACAATCCAATCAGCATCCAAAAGAGCTTCTTTAATGTTCTTTGGCTCAATTTTGCTCAGGAAGTTTGAAAATAAACACTCGTTTATGGTTGCTCTTCTGGTTTGCACTGATGCAGAAGGATCACCTATGATATTTTCAGTTGGGTGATTTCTTGTCCACTTAAAGGTATGTGGATAAGGTTGAATTTGGTCTTGATTGGGGTTTAGAAGAAATCTTTGCTGCTCTGGAGCCGTTATTTGATGAATGAACTCCGAGAAGAACATCTCGGAAAAGCTAAATTTCTACTTATAAACCAATGCAATTATCCCAGATTGGATCTTTGATACGATATAATCAAATCCTGCTTTCTTGGCCGCGAAGCACACCATGAATACGTGCGCCAAAAATCTCTACTGCCCAATAAGCCCACTTTTCATGTAAGATGTCTTCGTAAAATCTAAACTATATCCCATTCTCAGAAACGCAGCCTGCCTAATATTTAACGGAAAATCTATAGGCCCAGACTCTTCTTCCTGAGTTCCCAGCTGCAGAACCTGACGCAGCATATCAGCAAAAAACACCAGCGGCTGTCCTGCTATCCTTGTTCTCAGAACGGTTGGGGTGACGGAACAATCAACTTGCAAATGGTCATAAAACTGCCGCACATATGGAATAACGATCTGGATGTTATGGGATAATGCGAACGAAATCCTAGACAATATTATGCTTAGACACGAACACTCTATCTGCCATGTCTGCACAATAGATAAAATATTAGAATTATTAAAAATGAATAAACTTGTTTAAATTCAAATTTGTTTTATTTTGAACTTGTGTAAGTACAAAATCCAACACATATGAATTACTACAAGTTTAATTAAATTTAAATTGGATAATTCAAATAAATTGACAGATTCGAACAAACAAATTCGAAGATACCCTATTTCGAGTTTGATGACATATTCGAATGTAATGACCTTCTCGAGTTTACTGACAAACTCGAGAGTATCCTTGAACAGATTCGAAACTGTCGTCCCAACTCATCACCAAAACCCATGATTTTAACCTTTTTGGACTCAGAAAATTACATTCATTAGCCCTACTAGATTCTAATCACAGAGATTTGCATTTAATTTGACTATTTACCGGTCCAAACTTTGTAATTTTGAATAACACGATTTCGACCTATAAAACTTCAAATATCGGTGATTTTGGCTTAAATGGTGTATAAAACTACTCAAATCTTGTATAAACCAGTTGCTTATACCTAGATGTAGGAGTAGAATCGAACACACAAGCAAGAAACTCGACAAATAGTTGTTTTTGTGGAAAACGGTAAACTCGAGCAAATAGATTCGAAATCGCCTGATAGATTCGAGAGTACAGATGACTTAATGACATTACTGTTAACCTATTTATACCACCTACCTTCGAGTCTATGGCCACTTTCGAATCTACTGACAAATTCGAGGTTACCCCAATTCGAGTTTAACCTAAACTCGAATAACCTCCTGAAACTTTGAAAATTTCGAAAATTTTGAAATAAAATCAACTTTTTCAACTTTTTCAATCTTATGGTGTAACGGAGTAAACTATGCCAAATCTTTTACCCTAAACACAAGATTTTCATGCAATGTTTATTTTATTCAACTATGAATGCACCCTCAGTAATTTTTGACCATTTTCCTAAGTAAAATAAAAATAAATTAAAATAAAGATAAAAATAAAAAATAAAAAATAAAAAATAAAAATAACTTAGACTTAAGCTACACTTATTAAAATTTACAACCTATGCTAAACAATTAACAAATAATTTTTGACGAGCATAGTCAAAGAAAGGTTCAATCAGATAGCGGTGTCAGATACTCACTTTCAGTACTTAAACATTCACACTTAGGAATTTTTGATTCCTTTGATTGTTTGTCGTGAAATACCTATTTAGCCGATTGTTGGTATTTACCCCTTTAAACATGCTACATTTCGGAATATCCCATGGCATTTTTATTTATCATGAAATTATCTTACGTGACTCAGACATAGACATACTTTTATGATCAAGGCATACAGACAATGATTCTAGCTTGTTGGTATTTGCAAACTTTCTTTAAAAGACAAACATCGGACACAGGTCTGTATTTTCATACAACAAAGTGTCTTAGTTTGACTTAAGGTTTATTTTTAAAGCTAGCAAGACAGCGGTGATAGGTATGTACCGACGTACAACAAAGCGACTTATCTTGCTAACCCGAATCAAAACAGAGGCAACAGGTCTGTACTTACGTACAACAGAGTTACATGTTTTTTGACTCTCAATTTTGTATGATTTTTCTATTCTTTCCATTTTAAGATGTATTTGATGTTGCTATACATCCCCAGAAAGTTTGCATACCTCATTTAGACTCAAAGTTTGTATGTCTTGTACATAAAAATTAAGACCGATTGGTCATACATCTAAGTTAGGGACACGTTTGACTTTTTCTTGATTATTTTATTAGCCTTGGGACTACCTATATGTATTATGCCTACCAACACATCAAACTAAAATAAAGTATAACACTTTGAATTTTAGGTGCATTATGTGTGAAAGCCTAAACACTTAGAGTTTGTAACGACTGTGCTAATTTTCGTCACTTTGAACCTATGCATCTAAGACTTAACTCTTTTTCTGATATTCTCTTTTTTTGAATTTTTTATGGTTTTCTCTCCTTTTTTTCTTTTGTTTTTCATAAGATATAGCAATAAAACCTACTAACTTAATAAAAATAGAAACTTTCCTAAATTAGCAGACTTACTATAAAAAGAAAGAAATACTACAGCTATAAAAGGAAATAAACTACTACTAAGGTCAAATTACTCTGGGTTGCGCATTCCATTTAGTTGAATTAAATATTCAAACAGTGACTTATCAAATGCTTTGGTAAATAAATCAGCATTATTATCGTCCGTTGCCACTTTTACCAATTTGACTAAGTTCTTTTCAGCACAATCACGAATAAAATGATGCCTTATGTCAATGTGCTTTGTTTTACTGTGTTTAACTGGATTATTTGTTATAGCAATTGTAGATTGGTTATCTATCCTAATGGGAGTTTGAGTGTAAGCCAAACCATAATCCCGCAATTGTTGTTGTATCCACAGAACCTGTGAGCAGCAACTACCAGCAGCAACATACTCGGCCTCGCACGTTGACACGGCTACCGACGTCTGTTTCTTGCATTGCCAGGATACCAGTCTCCCTCCTAGGGATTGACAACCTCCAGTTGTTGATTTGCGCGTCAAGCTGCATCCTCCGTAGTCAGAATCCGTGAACGCCTCCAACTCTAGATCTCCCTCTGCGTGATACCAAAGTCCCAGCTTCGGTTTCGACTTGAGGTATCGTAGAATCCGCTTCACAGCTTTCATAGGCATCTCCTTCGGATTCGCTTGAAACCTAGCACAAATACACACAGCAAACATGATGTCAGGTCTTGAAGCAGTTAAATACATAAGTGATCCAATCATGGCCCGATATAACGTCGGATCCACATCGGTATCACTTTCAGTTGCCGGTCCGAGATTGTGATTCACTTGAATCGGCGTGCTGAAATGGGCAGTCAGTTTCGTTCCTTCCATCCCGAAGCGTTCCAATATGTCATAGACATACTTCGACTGATGGATAAACATACCATCCTTCTTCTGGTCAACTTGTAACCCCAAAAAGAAATTTAACTCTCCCATTGCACTCATCTCGAATTTCGACTTCATCACCTTCTCGAAATCTTTGCACATTTGTTCGTCTGATGATCCAAAAATGATATCATCTACGTACACTTGTACCAAGATGAAGTGTTCTCCCTTTCTTTTAACGAACAGCGTACTATCTATCCTACCCCTTTCAAACCCGTTCTCTAATAAATGGTTGGATAAAGTCTCGTACCACGCCCTTGGTGCTTGATGCAATCCATATAGAGCCTTATCGAAACGATATACTCTATCAGGATATTTTGGATCTGTAAATCCGGGCGGCTATTCTACGTACACCAGCTCCTTCACTTTTCCATATAGGAAAACACTCTTAACATCTAGTTGATATACCTTAAAGCCCTTGAAGGAAGCAAAAGCCAGAAACAACCTAATGGCTTCCAGCCTAGCTACTGGTGCAAACACCTCATTGTAATCGATTCCCTCCTCTTGGTTGAAACCCTTTACAACTAACCTAGCCTTGTTACGAGTGACTATACCTCGATCGTCTCTTTTGCACTTAAAAACCCATTTGGTTCCTATGGCAACTTCCCCTCGAGGTAATGGAACTAACTCCCATACTTCTACTTTCCTAAACTGAGAGAGTTCTTCCTGCATCGCTTCAACCCAGGAGTTATCCTTTAGTGCCATTTGCACATTCTTAGGCTCTACTTGCGAGATGAAACAAGAATAGAGACACGTATGATATGCCTCGGAGTCGTTTATCATCGACAACAACACATTGTTGTTATTTAAACTACTCCTAGTCCTCACACCCTCGTTAGGATTTCCTATGATGCTTTCTATAGGATGGTTCTTGTTGATCCTAGAGGTCTCTATCTCGTCAACTCTCAGATTATCTCCTAAGTTAGATCCTATTTCACCTAATGGGGGAACAGCCTCAGATTCCACATTTTCCTCCTCGTGGACAGTTTCCTCAAAGTTGGAATTTGTTGTCTGAGTCTGATTCTCAGTTAAAGGTGCCTCTGGATTAGTAACTTCTGGAGATCCATCTTCAGTCGAAGTAGGCTCGGATGCGGATTGAAATGTAGTCCTCGGAAAGGTATGACCTTCGTCATTCAGATGCAAAGTCGCCATGTCCTTTTCGATTGTACCTGCCTTTTCATCCAAAGGAATGTTAAATGACTCAAATAATTTATCATAGTCAAATATCCATTCCGGACCTGTTTGGGGTTCATGTGTATAACTTGTGACTTCAATGTTATACACAATTTCCACTGTACCATTTGTTTTATTAAAAACCCGTTTGTTTGGTGAGTTCGGCACATAACCTAGGAAGTATCCTTCGTCAGCCTTTTCACCAAACCTAGGCTGATGTTTTGTTCGCAATAGAGTGCATGGTACCCCAAACGGTTCGAAGCCAGTTAAATTAGGTGGCCGTTTATTCAAAATTTCATAACAGGTTTTGTTCAAAGATTTGACAGTTAGGACCCGGTTTAAAATATGACATGCGGTATTCACTGCCTCCCCCCAAAACATGGTAGGAAGCTTTGAATCCGAAAGCATAGTCCTAGCTGCGTCAATCAGTGTCCTGTTTTTACGTTCGGCCACCCCATTTTGTTGAGGCTCATATGGTGCACTAAATTGATGCACTATGCCCTTTGAGAGGCAATATACACCAATTACAGTGTTGTTGAACTCAGTTCCATTATCACTACGTGGCCTTTTAACCCGTGTTCCATAGGAATTCTCCACTTGGTCTAAGAACCCGATGAGCTTGGAAGCCGTCTCGTCCTTTGTACCTAGAAAGAAAACCCAAGAAAATCGTGAGTAATCGTCAGTGATAACCAAACAATACAAACTACCTCCTATACTCCTTTTGTTGATTGGTCCGAAGAGATCCATATGCAACAAATCGAATGTAGAGGTTATGGAATTCTGAGTCTTGGACTTGTGTGCCTTCTTATGTTGTTTGCCCTTCTTGCATGGTAGACACTTGTCCTCGAACTGAAAACTCTTCATAGGCACACCTTGCACCAATCCATTTTTCGTTATATAGTTCATTTTTCTTAGGCGCAAATGTGCCATGCGTCTGTGCCACAACACTGATTCCGTTTCCGAAGCTTTAGATAACAAACAAATTGGCCCCATCGAAGTCTCCGGCTTGTTCATATCAAGCATGTACAAGTCATTCTTCCTTGGTGCCCGCATCAATATCCACTCTTCAGGAAACTTGAACCCGGTTTTAGCACTAACGCTTCAGTTTCTGTGAACAACACTGAATTCTTCTTGTCACAGATTTGAGATACACTAATGAGATTGTGAACCAGTTTATCAACGTGATCAACTTGATCCAACTTGATCGTCCCATTAGTGACCACTCCAGTACCCGTGATGTTTCCTCCCTTGTTTCCCGCGAATGATACAAATCCCCGATTCCCACCCTTGAAGTCTGTAAGGAGACTTCTTTCCCCTGTCATGTGCCTGGAGCATCCACTGTCTACGAACCATTTGTTGTTTGGACCTGTAGTAATCTCCTGCACATAAAGGAAATAGGTTAGTTATCACGGGGAACCCAAGCCATAACTGACTTGGTTATACCATTCTCGTCCACATACTTAAACTCTTTCAAATACCCATCTCGCCGTTCAGGTGACTTGGGTCGTTGAACAGGAGTTTGTTGTGGTGCCGAGTGATGTAAATTCACTCTCTGCCTTTGAGTAGGCATTTGTTGTGGAGCTCTTGAATAATTCCGATTATATTGCATTTCAGATTGTGATCCCTGAGCTCTTACCGGTGTGTGATGCCTAATAGGAGTGTGTGACCTAACCGGAGTGTATGCTCTGCTAGGTGTTGTGCTCCTATATTGTTGTTGAGGTCCAGACCTAGATTGATTTACGACTCGATTCGGTGAATTAGTCCTAACCACTTATTTTGGTCCAACCTTTACCGGTATTTGTTTCACAACTTGTTTTGGTGTAGCCTGCACAGTTTTCTCGGTACTCTGAGAACTACTAGTGCTCGCCACACTTGTTGAGGGCTTAACTGGTGTTGGCTTCCCTGTCTTAGGTGTAACTTCAGTTTTCCTAAGTGGACAGTTAGAAGCAACATGCCCCTTTTCATGACATCTAAAGCAGGACATCTTGTCAATGGACTTCTTGTGTGTGCCCTTAGACTTAGGTGTCTCACTAGTGTCTTGGTCCTTTTGAACATCTATTGCGACTGTTTCATCGTCCTGATCATTAAAATCAATTTTATGTTTTCCTGCAGGTGTTTCACTGGAGGAAGACACAAATTTGACTTTCTTAACCTTGACGGTTGTATCAGTCACCTTAGGTGTATTTTCTATTATAGGCTCAGATACTGGTGCAGGTAATTCCTCTAAGTCTACTGATTTGTCAGTTTTCTCCTGAGGTTGAGGCACGTAGTTTGCATTAAAAGGAGGAGGAATCTCATGAAATCCTAGACCTACAGGCTTTTTAGATTGGCGTTGAGCATCTAAAACTTGCCCTAGGTTCAGACTTGAATTCCTAAACTTTTCTAGCTTACTATTGGCCTCTGCTACCTTCACCTTAGTTTCGGCTAGCTCTACTTCTTTGGTCTTTAGATCTTTGGTCAAAGCCTCCACATGTTCATACATTAGTTCTAATCTAACGCACTGCTCACTCAGTTTGTCCTTAAGAACTATGACATCTTGTGCATCAGCTTTAAGCTTATCCTTAAGATCTTGTTTAATGTCATTTAGGCTAGCATTATCATATTTTAAAGACTCATTTTGAGCAGTTATGTTCTTATGTGATTCTAAGACTAGATTCAACCTATCGTTAGAAGTAACACATAACATACATAATTCATGAAAAAGAGAGTAGTTCAGACTAACCTTTGTGTTATCAGATTCCACGTTGGCCATTTGAGCGACAAACTCCAGAAGCGTTTGATCATTCGTCTTCTCCACCCACATTGGACTGCTGTCCCTTGTGGTCTGCTCTTCCCCTTCACATCCATTCTTCGTGACTTCAGCCATGAAGGCTCTAGCATTTGATTCCGGATGTGAGCTCCAGTCGTAGGTGCCATCCAGCTGTCTGTCTGATGTGACGTTTGATAATAGACCCGCTAGATTGGGTTGACCGACAGATGAACTTGGAAGGTATCTCTGTTGAGACTGATTCTGAAACTGTCCATGATGCTGTTGCTGCCCTTGGTAAGTATCTACCTTCGGTCGCTGACATTCTCTGGCGAAGTGTCCCAGACCTTGACAATTGTAGCATTTGACTTTGGACTTATCAAAGCCAATCCCCTTATTATTCATCGTCAGATTCCTCCCAGTCCGTTTGATGAATCTTTTAACCTGTTGGGTTACCATGGCCAGTTGCCATTTGAGATCCATTTCCTCAAGATCGTCAGGGTCTACCTGATCATAATCTTCATCCCAGAGAGCAGGATCGTTTATCTTCCCCTGAACGCAGTTTCCATACGCGGCCACAAATGAGGCAAGCAAGTTCAAATGCTCTTCGGCCGATTTAGCGCTCATGAGCATCTTAGAGTAGCCCTGAGATGTTGATGCCTGTGCTGCTTGAGGTTGCTGTTCTTCCGATCTTCCCAACCCTAAGAACGCTCTGTTCAGTGTGTCATCAGTCTCCCCTGGTGACGACGTTTCTCCGGTGAAAAACGCTGTAGCAGTCTTCAGATCAGCTGCGGCTGAAGGTTTTGTTGATTTTCCAAAATACATGGCTGGATTTTGGACTTGTTCGTAATCCGTTTCGGCCTTCAGTAGCTCGAAATGATATGCCCGCAACGTTCCCACAATATCCTCCAATGATTGGGTATATTACTTGTCTTCATTAAGCTTAATCATTGCCACATACATCGCCCACTTGGCTGGTAAGACATCAAGAAGCTTATTGTTCTTTTCGGTGTCATTATACTCAATCCCATGACTTTCAAGCCCCGTCAACAGATGATAAAAGCGAGTGATAGTGTCATCCAGCTGTTCATCCTTCAACGCCTTGAAAATAGCAAACTGTTGTTTCAATAACTCCATGCGCTTCCTTCGAACCCTAGGATTACCCTCACACCTCTTTTCTAGCGACTCCCAAAGTTCCTTAGATGTCTTTTGAGTCCGAAATGTGTGTAGTATATCCTGAGGCAAAGCCATTCGAATAATCGAGAAAGCTCTGTTCTCGGCTTCATACAGTTTCTTATCATCCTCCTTCATCATCTGATATGATAAGACTCTCTGACGGCCTTCAACTTCAGAAATAGGTGGAATGTATCCTTCGTCAATACATACCCACATGCGCATGTCATTGAAACGCACAAAATCGGCAAACCGATCTTTCCACCAATAGTAATCCTCGAGTTTCATCAGCTTAGGCGGAGTGTTTGCCTTCCCGACCTCATGATCGATTTCTAGAAACTTTTGAAGATTTGACATTGTTTCAAAAGTAATTGAATTGAACTTAATAAATTTAATTCGAAACTAAGTTAAATTAATTCTTTCGAATCTAGGTTAGATTCGAATATAATTTAGTTTAAATTTATTTGGGATCAAATTCGATTAAGTTCTGAAATTCAATTAGGTTCGAAATTGATGACAGATTCGAAAGTCTCCAAACTCGAAGGTCAAGGCAAACTCGAAGACTCAGTAGATTCGAAGCCCTATTCGACTATAGACTAAACTCGAAGCAAACTCGAATGACAGCAGACTCGAGAACCTAATCGACTTTAGCACAAACTCGAATTAGATTCGAAACACTCTGTATCAAACTCGACAGGAGCGGATTTGGTTAGACTCGAGACTAAGTAAAACCCTAATTACTCCTAATAGATTCGAGCGCCGCAAACTCGAAAAACGGCTAACACTTCGATTTCTTTACGTTTAGCAGATGAAATCAATATTTTTACAACGGAAAATATTGATTTCGATCAAAAACGTGAAAAACACGAAGTGTTTTCCGGATGACAATTTGCTAAGCTCGAAACACACGAAAAACACGAACACAAGAGAATAACCGTCCAAAGGCGTCAAGAAACCTAGGAGGTATCTATATGAACACGAAGAACACAAAGAACACCCCGTAGGCTCTGATACCACTTGTAAGGTCTACACACTACGGATCTATATAGACGCAGAACCGTCAACGAGTGCGGAATCCTCTTTAACGGGTAGAAGGTAACAACTCTCACTAGAAACACGGAGACTATCAACGAGCTGTACGAACTACACAAGAACACACCTACTAGAAGATTCTCTCCGAAACAATGCTAACACTGATGATAAACTCGAAATCGCCTTTTGCTTAATCTCTCTCGAATTCTGCAAAAAGTCTGATAATTATTCGAGTCTATCCCTAATTATAGAGGCTAATTCGAGTCTGCCATGGGCCAAACTCGAATCAGGCCCAAGGCCCATTCGAGTTTGTCCCCACTGACACTCTCGAATCTGCCTAAGTGATCACATTCGAATCTGCCTAAGGGGCTGTTTGTTTGTGTATTAATGGACTTATTGGAGATTTCCCGGTCAGCCTTTTTTTTCAGTTAATTATATGTGATTGTTTGTTTCATGACTTAATGAAAAGTCACTGTTCTCGGTCAGTTGTTTGCTTCAGTCACGAAAAGCCTGTGGTCCAGATTCAGACATATTTTTCCAACAGTACCCTTCATAGCTTCCTTCTTCACCTTGACCTGCTACACCTCCATTTTCTTCTTTTTTCTCCCTGCCATTGACCTGCTGCACCTCCTAGTTTCCTTCTTCACCTTGACTTGCTACACCTTCATTTTCTTCTTTTTTCTTCACCGCCCTTGACCTGTTACCCCTCCATTTTCTTCTTTTTTTCTTCACAAATAGCCATCAGAAGCACCAAAGCTACTTTTGGATCAGAGACTGATTTCGAGAAGGCTTGGGCTAGCTCCACTGCAGAAGCTGCTTTTCCATAACAGGGTCCAACAGATGGTGCAGGTTCAACGGGTTTGCGCCACGTTTCTGGTGAAGGAGGCCTCTCCTGCAATTGCTGCTTCTCGAGGTCCCTGCTGCTCTTGCGATTCGCGTTTCTCCAGTTGCTTCGTCTCTGCGGATCTATTTTTCGGTTGAGAAGATGAAGATTTATTTTTTTTGTCTCATGCAAATGTGAGAAGATGAAGATTTATTTTGGGTAATATGTAGATCTCCTAATATGATTGTATATTTTTTTTATTTTGTTGTTAAGCATATTATTAACTAAAGGGTAAATGAGTAATTTTATTACATTCAGACGATTCATTAAGTACACTAAACAAACATATTCAGTTTATCCAAACAGTCAACTTAATCTAGATAGTTAACTTAATACACACAGAACTTAATAAAAAAAGCAAACAAACGACCCCTAAGTGACTCCTTCGAATCTAACCTAGGTTCGAATCCTAGACCTTAGAGATTTCGAATTTACCTTTTCACATAATTAACTTAGTATTGAAACTTATGTTTTTAACTTATGTTTGATTTTATCTTTGATCTTTATGTTTGAACTTCTTGTAATACGTTACATCAAGTTCAAACATACAATAAATAACTATCAAACATATATAAACATATATATCAACCACTGGTTAAAACTCAATACTTTGAATATTACTTAAACCAAAATGTTCGATCACTTAGACTGCTATCGTCACACAGGGTGTACCAACAGCTTTCATAAATGTCATTTGTAATCCTAAATTCATGAATCTGACATCATATAAAGTAGGAGAATTTGAAATAGCCTTTGTCAGATATTTAGGATTATTCTAACCTATACCAGATTTAGAATTATAAAATTCGATATCTTTAGGTTGATTTAAATATATTGTTTGATCAGTTTGACCTCGTTTGACAAACTCATCTTACAATGATTTTATTTTCTCGTAAAGTTTTGTTCTTTCTTCAAAAATAGCAAGATATTTTACAGAATAACTGGATGCTTCTGATTCAGCCAAATTCATTTTTTCTTTTAAGTTAGATATATTGTTATTCAGTTCTTGGATTTTACTTTGAAGATCATTTGTTTTATCTTCTAAATCAGATACAGCTTGTATTGCTAATGCATTATCCTTGAAAAAATCCAACACTAATGCATGTTCTTGATTTAGCTTGATTTCCAAGGAATGAGCATTTTTCTCTTCGGTTTTTAAAGATTTTTCAAATTTCTTTAACATGAAAGCCATTTGCGTTAGTTTTTGTTCAAGCACACAGGAGTCATCATTTTCAGATTTAGAGTTAGATTTTACCTCAGGTGTCTCTGAACTCTCTGATTTGTCTGAATCTGAATCATCACTTTCTTTATCCTTGCTGCCTTCAGCATCTCCTGTTGCCATCATTGCTATCTCTTCAGTCAGTTCCTCATCAGACTCTTCCTTTTCTTCATGTTCCTCATCCGTCAACCCTACCCATACTTCATCTTCTGCAACCATTGCTGACTCACTCAGTTCTGATTCGTTAAAAACCTCTGACTTTAAGCAGATATGTGCATCTTCATCTAAGATGTCTTCATCCTCAGATAGTTGCAGCCAATGATCATCTTTAGCCATTAGAGCTTTGCCAGCTTCTTTTTCTTTTGCTAGAAGTGCCTTTCTTGTGTAGTATTCTAAGTTTTTCACTACAGGCATCCTGCACTCTCGGGCATAGTGTCTTGGCTTGCCACAGTTGTAGCATTTTTGCTCTGAGTCCTTCTTAGCTGATTTTTCAGATTTGTCATATTAATCGGCTTTCTTTCCACTGCTTTCACCTGACTTGTCATATTTCTCCTTCTTATCAAACTTTCGTGAGCCAGTCTTGTATCTCATCTTGTTATTGGTGGGTTTTCGGTAAAACTTCTTCTGAAATGCCTTAGTGAGTAAGGCCATTTGCTTCTTCAGTTCCTCTATTTCAGAATCAGCTGAGGAATCAGATGAGTCTGATTCAGATGAACTGCTGCTTAATGACTACACGTTTTTCTTTCTTTAGCTTATACTTGTATTTCTTGTCTGCCAATAATGCTAAAGGATCAACGACATCTTTTTCTGCTTTCTTCTTTCCAGACATTTTCCTTAAAACAACCTCTTGATAGTTGTTAAGGTTTTCAAAGACCATACGGAAATCCATGTTCTCTATGTCTTTTGTATGTTGAATGATAATTGCGTACTTTTCCCACTTAATCCTACGTCTAGAAATTTAACGTTGATGTCTAAGTTGGACTTAGTGACACCGTTCCACTTCATCTCACTTACTAAGCTGACAAACCTCAAGTACATATTCTTTAGCAATTCCCCCTCTCTTGCTCTGAAATTCTCGAATGTCATTGAGCTGTTCCGTGCTCTGTTTGTAGCTGCTCTGTCTAATGCCCACATTAACTTACACACCTCATCCCAGATGGATTTGACTGTTTTAGTGTTTGTCAGACATGTGTCGATGACATTGGGGATGGATATCAGCCACAACTTTCTTGCTGTCTTGTCCCTCAATTATCTCCGCTTTTGTGCCTTTGTTAGGTTAGTTACCTCAACAGTTCTTTCTGATATTGGAAGGTTGCCTGTTGGTACAGCTGGATTTGTTTCCAGGAATACAGCTCCGTAAGTTAGTGATTTTAACATTTCTTCTGATAGGTCGTGGAAACTGATGAACTCCAGAAATCTTTCCCTCCATTGTACATATTCTCCCCGATAGAGAATTGGAGGTTTTGTTTCCGACCCATTGCAAGTGCGTCTTTGGACTTGATGATTGACTAATAGGAATCTTCCAAGATCGAATGATATTTTGATTGAATTGGAAAAGTTGATCAACTGAATGAAAGTTGATCAAACTTGAAAGAGTATGTATTGAAACTCGATTAAAGAAGATGAAAAACTCGAATATTGAACTGATCAACTTGAAGTATGAATGTGCAAAACTCGAGCAAAGAGTGCAACAAACTTGAACAATGAAGTACGCAACTTGAATCTAGAAAAATCAACTCAGTTAGAAGAATAATGCAACTCGAATTGGTGTTCTGTACAACTCGAAATAAATGGGATTCAACTCGATTCACTCAATAGTCAACTCAGATAAAAAAGGAGTCAACTCGACTCAATTATCAATAGACTCGAATCATATAACAATAAACTCGAAAAATGTAAGTGTTAGCTCGAATTAAGATTGAAAAATTCAAACTTGTTTTCTAAAACTCGATTAAAGGTTGTTTCCAAATCAAATGTTACTTCTAGTCAACTCGAATTAACTTCAAATCAACTCGAATTAACTTTAAATCAACTCGAATTAAATTCAAGTCAACTCGAATGAAAAGAATGATCAACTCGATTATCAAGTCTTTCAACTCGATTAACAAGTGCAGTCAACTCGAGTAGCAAGTGCTGTGAACTCGATTGACACTAGAACAATGTTTTTTATCGAGTTTTCTGAGTTTTTAAAAATTTCAAGTCTGGAATTCAATTAATTTTGTAAAAATGCCTTAATTGATCCCAATTTGATATCGAAGGTGAGGTTTTTGATTTCAAACACTTTTTCTGAAGAAACTTAGTTTAAAACCACATTAAAACCCTTATTTTTTAATGGAACAGAAGAACAAATGTATTTTCGACTTTTCTGAAAAATCAAAGAATCTTTTTGTGTGTTTGGAATTTCAGATCAAGTTTATGATCAATGCAATCGATTTCCAATAACCTTCCTTCGATCCAAGAATCACGAACAACAATCAACGAAATCAAAACCCTAGTTGATTTTTCAATATTTCGAAAAAAATAAGAACAGTGACGGTTTTTCAACTCTTTTTCAATGAAAAATCATCCCTGAGGCTCTGATACCAATTGTAATTCCTATATTTTGAATCAACAATTAAGCACAAACAATTAAGAACAAGATTAGAAATACTAACCGAATGATTTGATTAAAATCACAAGATTACAGAGATGAAATTGATGAGAAACGTGTACTGTAGCCCTAAATTTCTCTCCAAGATTTCCGTGCAAAAATACAATGAAATTGTCAGATCTCAACTTTTACAAAGTCAAAATGCTATTTATATTCTAATTACAACTTTGTCCTATTTACATTTTATACCCTAGACTTTATTATTTCATCAATCAAAATAAGTTCCAACACAAGTAAAATTAAAATGCCTTATTTGGATGTCCAAAGGAAATTACTAGAGGCTGCTAGAGAGTCAGTGACTGAGAAGGAAGGTGAAAAGGAACAGGGTGCTCAGGTCTCAGTGACCAAGTCTAAGCAAGCATCCTCCTCTGCAAGAGCCCAGATTCACTTTGACAACATGGCAAGGAAAAAGTTCTTTGATGTTGCAAATAGATGACTTGCCAGGGAACCAATTGTCAAAGCTGTTCCCATTTCAAGAAAAAGGCAAACAGTGGAAGTTACAGATAACCAGAATGGGTGCTGAAGGTCCAGAACTGGAAGCATATGAACACACCGACGTTGCACAAATGGGATTCAGAGAATGGGTGGAATTGGCAGTTGCCCTGAGCCAGTCTAAGTCTGAAACTGCTAAGACTATTAGAGCATATGTCAAAAAGTTAATGGAAAGAGTATAGGATCTTGGCCTGATCACAGAAGAACAAATCAAGGGTACCTCAGTGGTTGCACCCAAGATAAAGGCCAAGAGAAGAAGAAAGGATGTTGAAAGAGCTCCTGATAATGATTGACCAAGGTGATGTAGCCGTGGAAATCAAAGGAGTAGATCACAGCCTGCCCAAGGGAGTGGAACATGAGGAGGATAAGCTGATTGAAGAACCTGAGCTGGGGGTATTTTTTTGTAGATCCCCTTACAAAGAAAAAGCGTTTCCAGAGAGCATCAGATTTGCACAAGGTTGGTCTTAAACAACTCATTGCCTTTAGACTTGCTAACTCCTTTAGGCAATCTGTAAAATGGAGAACAACTATCTGGGATCAGCTCAGGGGTTTTTATGAGAGAGGAGAGCTTTAACATCCCAGCTTCATGTTCCTAAGAGTTGAAATGGAGGAAATGGATGAAACCAGGGAACATCTTGAAGAAATGTTCGAAGAAGGAGTGCCACCACAACTTGGAGGTCCATCTGCTATTAAGTAGATGAAGAATGGAAGCTGTCTATCAGTTGGACATGCTTGCCATTACTTGCTCCCATCATCAACAGTCCAACATGTTGAAATTTCTTCATGTACATTAGTTGTAATTTTTCCTTTACATCAGTTGTAATCTACATTAGTAGATTAGTTGTACTCTTGTAAAAACATATGTTGTTTTGAAATCAAAATCAGTATATATAAACTGATCCTTTACTTTACCTTAATGTTGTAATTTCATTTCAGCAAAGTTTACTGTAAAAATATATAGTGATTATTAATAAAATCAGCTTAAACTGATTATTGCAAATAGGGGGAGATTGTTAGGCACAAAAAGGCCTCAATCAAAGCTGCTCTACATCTTAGGGGGAGATTTTCAATCTAACCTGTCTGATGCACTTAAAGGTATAATCAAGGCCTGTTAATGCCTTATTGAAACCTGAAAAATGATTTGCAATATAAGTCAAAGCTGTTTACCCTGTTGCATTTGTTGCAACTAAGGCAAATGCCCAAGCTGTTCATTCTGTTACACAGGCTGAACATAAACTGTCTACGCTGCTCTACTCTGATGAGCAGCTTGGACAATATCTAAGTGTTCTGTTATTTGTGAACAGGCTAAACACTTTATGGAATATGTTTCCAAGTCCTCATGTATTGTTTTGGACTACAAGATCAGTTTACAAAGTCGAAGACAAAATGGAAAACAGAAGATGCAAAAGCTGCCTACACTGTTCTGTTACATGAAGACAAAGTGGATATTTGAAATGGGTGACAGACCATTTCTTATATCAAAATGGCCTTAACAAAAGTAGAAAGATTCAAAGTTAACATTCCTCTTTTGAAAGCCTTCTGCAACAGAGACAAAAAGAAAAAGACAAAGATTCTGCCACATGAAGACAAGTCTGCTTTATCAGAATGTGCAGAAAAGTTGTTTTGTCTTTTTGGAAAGACATCCCACTATCTCATCGTCCAATGAAGAAGCTTCACTGAGATTCTCAGTGAGAGTATAAAAGGAAGCTTCTAAGGATTATGAGATAACGAAGAGTGAGAAATTCAGATCGTGCATTGAAGTGTGTTTTTCCATGCATGCAAGTCTGCTTAAATAAAACAGTTTCGTGTGTCCAAGCTGTTCTTATTTAAGTTGTCCATCTGTGTCTTGTAAACAGTGAGTTCATCTTAGTGAGTGTTTTCATTGTATCTAGTCCGAGTGTGTCCTAGACTATTCAAACACCTGTTGTATCTGTCATCTCAGTTTGAACCTTTCCGCAGTCAAACTTGTTTGTAATTAACACTTGTTGATAATATACACAAACATTGAGAAAAGAGTGTTGAGTTTTAATTTGCTGTATTCACCCCCCCTCTACAGGTTAGAATAATACACTAGGGAAACCTTTTGGGACCTACAGGGTTAAATGTGGCAAGTTAAGGGTTTATTATGAAAAAACCAACATGTTTTCATGTTTTTTTAGGGTAATTACATCGAAAGGTAATCTATTGTCACTGTTTTTTCAATTTGGGTAACATACTAAATTTTTTTCTATTTGAGGTAACATAATTTCCAAATCAAGTCAATAAAGGTAACTATATCGGATTGAAAGGTAAAAATTACTGACATGACAGTTTTGTATCCAGTCATCGGTTTTTATAATTCATAATATTGCTTAATTATTTTTAAATTTGCTCAAAATAGCAAGGTATTATCAAAAAATCATTTTAAATTGTACTAAATGGTGCACATCATATAACAATTAAAATGTCAATTCTGTAAAAAAATTCTGACTGGACAAAGGAACTGTCACGTCAGTAATTTTTACCTTTTAATCCAATATGGTTACCTTGATTGACTTGACTAGAAAGTATGTTACCTTAATTTGAAAAAAAATTAGTATGTTACCCAAACTGAAAAAACTGTAACAGTATGTTACCTTTTGACGCAATTAACCCTTTGTTTAATGTTTTCGTCTCTCAATATTTTTTCCACAAAAGTCCTCATGTTAAATTTTTTTTTGATTTAGTAAAATTTGGACATTGAAACCTGATTTTCCAGTTTTAAAAAACCCAGTTTACTAATTATAACCGGTAACTAATGTCTGAATTTCACTAAACAAAAAATAAAAGATTAACTTGAGGACTTTTATTAAAAAAAAAATAACATGGAAGGACGAAAACGCAAAAAACATGTTGGTTTTTTTCATAATAAACCCGCAAGTTAATCATAATATATAAGTTGAGGGATACAAAGTGTCAAATTCTCAAAATTCTCAAATAAACACATGTATTAGGTGTGTTAAAAGTAGCACCTCATTCAAGCAGATTCAAATTCTCTCTAGCTTCTCTCTAAATTCATACGGGTTCATCATCTTTAACATCAAGCTATTGCAAAATTGGAGGACATATGCAGGATTCGATCGTTTAAACCAGTGTTGTAAAAATCGGACTAGGCGGCCGATTAGTCGGCACCAAGGCAACAGGCGTTAGTCGGCCCTAGTTGGAATCGGTCAAAGTCGGCAAAAATCGGTTAAAATCTGTCAAAACTCCGTCTAGTTGGTCAAAATCAGTAATAGTAAAAAATAAGCCAAAAATAGGTCCAAGTCGGTCATAATCAGTCAAAATCTAATAATACTATCAATGAAATTAAACATATTTCTTAGGTGCTATGAACAATTATATTTATAATTGATTATTTACTAATATGTTGTAATTTGTATATATTTATTTAAAGTTTACATGCAAAAAATTCCCAACTACTCCCCACCTAAGCTGATTAATTGTTAGTTCGACTACCGCTTAACGAGTTTTGCAACATTGGTTTAAACATCAATTAAAGGAGAGATCAAGGTAAGGGATTAAAATTAAGAAAATTTTGAGGGTTTTTGACTCAGCTTATATGAAGCAGGATGAATAATATATGAGTTCGAGTTGCATGTTGATATATGCTAGGTTTAACGTTAAATTAGAAGTTAAAAATCAAGTTAGCAAGTGATTATAGATTGAAATTGAAGCAAGGACTTGAATTCAGTTAAGAGATTTAAGGATGTTTGGTTTTGCGTTATGATGGAGATTATTACGTTACAATATCATAAATAATTGTTTTAAAGTGTTTGAATTGCATTCTTTAGCAAGTGATTATTTGCATTTAGAATTAATTCTATCATAATAAATTAAAAAATATATTACTTATTTGGTTCATAAGTGATTATTAGGTCATTTTGCAAGTTAAAACACAAATCCAAACACTTTAAAAACTGATTATTTGATAATTGTGATAACAAACATCAGAAGTTAAAGCAAACACTAAACTTCCAGCAACACTTTTTGTTACCAATATTATCTAATTATTAGTTTTCAAAACGCTACAACATTTTTTCAAACACAAATCCAAACACCCCCTTATGAGTTTTGTGTGGTTTTGATTCTATAAATATTGAAGAGGTTATTCAGACCTCAAAAACACGTTTAAAAGCAAAATTGAAGCTTGAAAATAGTTCCAATATGTTTAGCAAATGTTTACAAACTAAATTCAAGCCTCAATTTGGTAAAATTGATGTTCTGGTACTAAATAGGTTGAATTGGAACGTCAAGTGATAAATTCTCGGAGCCTTAAAGTGACGAGAAATATGGATCTCGGACCCTCTAAGAGTCCGAGAAAATTATCTTGGAGTATGCTAGAAGAATTAAAGTTGAAGTTAAATTGTGTTAACTCCAAGAAAAATTAATCTTACAGCCAATAGGTTAGGGGAAAATTTCTAGATTTGTAGAGAAAACCTCGGAGTGTGTTGACTCTTAGAAATAAAATTCTCAGAGTCAACTATCAATTAGAAAATCAAAGAAGTGATCAATAAAGTCCCTAGACATAGTTTATTCCGAGAAAGATATATTGAAGTCAACTGAGTAAGGGGAAAAGAAGTGTTGACTCCGAGAAATTCGTCAACATCTGTCAAAGCTAGGGTGCTGTTTGTATTGCATGAATTTAAAATGATGGTACTAAAACGATAGGATTTTGAAATATTTGAGGGGATGGATGGATTATGAAAGGTGGCGAAGTGAGGAATATGAAATCCTAAATGAGCTAAATACTTTCTTTTACTTTTTTATCAAAACATGACAATATAATATTTCCAAATTCAAATCATAAATGAGTTGTTTAAATCATTCAAACCAAACGACACCTAAGTAATTGATTATAAGATCTAAAATGAGTAATAAACTTTGATAAATTAGGTTTAAAGACGTAACTGATAAATAGGTTTGTGTTTTATACATTTCTCTGTATAGTGTTGGTTACCTTTATGTAATATCCTTTTGTCTATATATTGATATGCAAAGCAATGCAATCCCTACATGGTTTTCCACATAACATGGTATCAGGCTTTACGATCTAATTTTCCATGTGGCCGTACCCTAACCCTTTCTTCTCCGACGGTGTACCCACCATCGGAAACCCTAACTTCTGTGCCTAGAGACCAGCGCTACTTCCTTCTTGGTTTTGCCTTTGGCGCCTGAAATCAGAGACCATAAACCGCGGTTGTGACTGTCTCTTGCATATCTGAGAACAATGCTGTTGGGAAATAGTTTAAGTACATTCAAGCTGTTAGTTTAGACTTCTCAGACTGTTAGTAGATTTTACATGTAAATACAAAGTTCATGCTGCTAGTTGAAGAAACTCGAGCTGCCAGTGTAAAAGTTCAAGCTGCCAGAGCAAAACAACTCAAGCTGCTCAGTTCATGCTGTCAAGAGATTCAAGCTGCTCAACAGTTTCAGAAACAGAAAGTGCTGATTTTCAGGAAACGATATCTACATGAAGATTCCAGCATATCTACTATCAGAGAAGTCATAGTTCGTCAAGGAAAAATATCAAGAAGCAATATAAATACAGAGAATAGGTCGTTCTATTGTGTAGGAGTTTCTGCATATTTTGAGTCTGTAATTGCTTTGTTGATTAAGTTTTCTTAAGCCTCTAAGGTTGTAAAACCCTAAGAACAGTCTGTGTTCTTCGTCTAATCAAACAGATTAGAGGTGATTGTAATTGATGAATTCAACAATACAAACAGTCTTGATTAATTCCTGTGTGTTTATTTATTATTGATTCTGAAAGTTTTTGTTAAAATAATTAAGTGTTATTCCGCAAATTTCTTGATTAAACTTTGATTCAAAGCAAGATTATTGATTTATACTCTGATAAATTCAAATCAGTTAGTCTTGGTAATTCATATTTTAGATCCTGACAAGTGGTATCAGAGCCAGGTTTGTCAAACCAGGTTATTCAAATCAGGTTTTTCAAACCAGGTTACTCTTTGTTTTTTTCAAAGTCAAAAACTTTTTTTTTTATCGTTTTACAATGGAATTTGAAAATAGCAGCAGTGGATCTGGGCAAGGACTCAAAGTGCCTATGCTCAAGCCCACTGAGTTTGAGATGTGGAAACTCAGGATTCAACAGCATATTCAATTCATTGATTATGCCATATGGGAAGCTGTTGAATTCCCTCCTGTAGTTGATCCAGAACTTGATGGTGAGGGAAAACCAGTCAAAACTCCTCCAAAAACTGAACTTGAAAGGAAGGCTAGAATGAATGAAGTGAAAGCACTCACACTATTACAAATAGCCATTCCTAATGCTTATCAACATCAGTTCAAAAAGTTTTATACTGCTCACTCTCTTTGGAATGCCTTAGAGAAGAGGTTTGCTGGTAATGCCAGTACCAAGAGAAATCAAAAAGACCTCTTGAAACAGCAGTATGAAAACTTTTCTGGTGGCAAGAATGAAAACCTCACTCAAATCTTTGACAGGTTCAACAAACTGATAAGTGAAATGGAAAGTGCAAAGGTCAATCTGGAACAAGATGAAGTCAACAGAAAGTTTCTCAGATCTCTTGGAGAAGAATGGACAGTCTATGCTGCACAATGGAGAACAAAAGACACTCTTGATGAGATAGAATTGGATGATCTGTATAACAGTTTAAGAGTGTTTGAGACTGAGATTGATGCTAAAAAGAAATCTTTTTCTTATAATCACAATACTGCTCTTCTATCTTCTGAAAAATCTAATAACTGTGATTCTTTCCCAGGTGGTGATGGCAACTCTGCTGAAACTCACTATGAGGCCTTTGTTGCCAATGATGGATTATTTGCTCTAAATGTTGAAGACTTGGAACAAATTCATCCAGATGATCTTGAAGAGATGGATTTAAAGTGGCAACATGCAATGCTGACCATGAGGGCCAAAAGATTTCTGAAAAGAACTGGTAGGGCCAACTTTCAAGCCAAGACAGAAGGCAAACCATCTTTTGATAAATCAAAAGTAGAATTCTATAAATGCCATAAGCTTGGTCACTTTGCCAGAGAATGTAGATCTCAAGGTCAACAGCCATCAAGGACTTCACAGCCCATCCAAGCGTCATCATCAACAGCACTTGTCTCTCAAGAAGACAATATGTTTGACTGGAGTGATCAGACAGAGGAAGAATTTCAAAATCAAGCACTTATGGCAGAAACATCAAATGTCTCCTCCACTGAACTACCATCTGAGGTAAATTCTAAGCTCTGCTCTCAATCATGCAAAAATATGGTTAAAAAGTACAGAGATCATAATGAGAGCATGTGCAAAACTCTAGCTAAGATGGAAGAAAGGAGATATGAATACATGCAAGCCATAGAACATCTGGAAAAACAGATCAATGATTATAAGGACAATGAGATTCAAATGGGTTATGATAGAACCTATCATGAGTGGGAGAAAAAGGAGCTAAATAAGAAAATAGAATCTCTAAATAAAAAGGTAGAAGACACTGAACAAAAGGTGTTTGAGGCTAATAAGAAGCTAGAATCTGTTAACATAGATCTAGGAAACTTCAAGTTAGCAAATCAAAAGCTAGAACACCTAATGGAAGTTCAATTCAAAGATAGAGTGAAATCTCAGGTCAATCCCAAAGAAGGAATAGGATACAGAGCTACTCCACCTCCATATAATAACAAGTACATTTATCCAATGAGTGAGGTTGCTGATAGACTTGTCAATGAACCACTAGATGAGTCTATGACTATTGTAGATCCTATTCTTGATAACAGTCCTGAATTAAAAGAAGATAAGAGTCAAAATAGAGACTGTGACACAAAGAGTGCACCCATAGAAGTCCAAGCTCCCAGTAAGAAAGGAAAAGAGAAGATGAGTGTATGCAATGCTACTCCAGAAGTTTCTGTACATTCTAACTGTAACACTGCATCTTCATCAAAAGGAACTAAAAGAGGTAAAACTGTTTCTATCTGCACATGCCAAAAGCATGGTGTTCAAAAGTTTCCTAAACAACAGCAGGTAAGAGGGAACCAGAGAAACAAGAACCAGAAATTGACAGAAAAGTCTGGTGTTCCAATTCAAACTGTCAAAAGATGCTTTCACTGTGGAAGGAAGGATCACTTAGCCAAGGATTGTTTTTACAAACCAGCTGTTGCAAAACAGACT